>JAQGAR010000601.1:0-13491 GCA_034697865.1 Oribatida sp.
AAAAATTTTGTCTTTCTTTCGGTAAACTCTTAATGAATGGATTGCATCAGACTATCGCTGGTCTACATCTCATCTTTTGAATCGACTGTTCAGATGACTGTCACGACTGCCAGTTATAGTCACTACTCTTTTCAACTCATCTCACAATTTATTCGACTCTTTTTTCTTCAAATTTCTTGCTTTTTATTTCTCTTTCATTCGTTTCTCTTCAGAAATAAGTCTTTTTCTTTATTTTTGTGTCTCTTTCTCTCCGAAAACTCTTATTATCTCTCATTTTCTTAATTTTATTTGTTCTTCAATTTTGCATTTCATTAATTAGTGTCCAAAACAAGAAATAAATGAATTATTTTATTCCCGACTCGTCTTCTGAATAAATAACGTTTTTCTCTGAATTTGTTTTTCTCAAACAAATTATTTTCAAGTTTACTCTCAAACACACAATTGTTTCAAAAGATTACAGAATTAAATATGCATTTCAATGCACTCCTCTCTCTCTCTCTCTCTCTCTCTCTCTCTCTCCCCCTCTCTCCCTGAAAAATATTTCAAAAGGGAATGACTGCTCATTAAATTCGATTAAGATCTCAAACTATAAGTAAGGATAAAATCTTGAAAATAGAAAACGAAAAAATTCATTCCTTTCTTAAACACAAAGTCTGTGTCGGAGCTGAAGAACCAGAAATCATAGGCTAAGGATATATTGTTTTTCGCCAGCGTTTAAATCATGCCTTGAATTCCTAATTAACTGTCGTTTTATTGTTTTGGTTAATATTTTTTGAACCGAATAAAAACCAAGAGATGTGTTAATATGAAGAAACAAATTTTGTTTCGGTAACTTTGTTAGAAATTAGATTATGTCCTTGTTCCTGTTAATATTTACTACTGGCTCTGAGTCGACTAAAATAAATTCTTAGATCAAAATTAAAATGTTATCGACAATATAAATCTTATATGAGCAAGATAAGTCCGCGCATTTAATTGAACTTCCAATTAAAACTTGCAATTTGTTAGTCGAGTTTAGTTGAGTTGAGTCTAAAATCACTTCAAAGGTAACATTTCTAGCAAATGACTGAATGATAATAAGTCACGTCTTGTCATATGTGCCATAATTTTCGCTCAAATATATATTGAGCTGACTTTTATGCGATGGCCTTACCGTCGGATTGGGGTTTAGCGCCAGTACTCGACGTTGTGATGCTTTGCATAATAATTGATTGAAAGCTCTGTTTTCCTCAGATTCATATGGTGTGAACTCGACAATGCCTTCCTCTGAACGAGCAGTTGGGTTATGTTGTGTGCGAATATGTGTGTGCAGTGCTTTCTCTCCAATACAGTAATCTTTTTAAACACTTAGAATAACACATTTAAATAGAGTATAAATAGTGAATAACAACACAATTGAACTCAATTTTATTGTTCAATGAAGCGCTTCCGATACACATTTGCTAACAGAATAGGGCTCACCTCTTATGCTGTGCAACAAAATATAAATACATTTTTCATTACAAACAGAGACAACATAAAGGAAAGTTATGGTGTGAATCAAGTATACAATGGCTTGAATATTTGACTGGTCCTGTGCGAATATGCCATGCTCATTCAAGTGCTGTCTGACAAATGTCCTAAATTTTAATATACTTTTCCACCGGAGCTCTCATTTAAATATCCATTATTATTGATATATCAATTGAGTTTATGCATACCTTCCCCCATAAAAATCTATTCTGTGCGCTACATAAGGCATTGTTCAAAGAGCTATAATCCACTTCTAAGGGCCGGAATAGGAATAGGAGTTAAAGTTTGCATATATTTAACATTTAAATAACAATTATTATTATTACTAAAACCACTTCAACCTAAAAATGTCTTTCCATTAATAAACGAGAAGCAAGTTTTACAATAACGTTTGGAATACATTCTGAGCTTTGCTGGTTCCAAATATTTTTGTACTTCTCATGAATTCCTTAACTCAAAGAAAAGCATTCAATTCTTACTCTTTTATTACTCTTAAACTTATATTAATCTTCAGTTTCTTAACCGAAGAGAAAAATATTTCTCAAAATGAAAAATTGAGTTATGAATGAACCCATTTGTTATACATCTTTGACTCTCTCTCTCTCTCTCTCTCTCTCTCTCTCTCTCTCTCTCTCTCTCTCAACTCTTAAATTTAATGCAATGGATGCAGATTTTATTCAGTCCTATGACTACACATTCAATGAATGTATACAATGAAAGACCAGATCTTTTGGCAGAATATATGACATAAACCTCGCCGTCTATTACTTGTGCAGAGTTTTGCGAAATTAATTTAAAGAAATGTAAGCAAAACAAACATTAAATCAGAGCCAACACAACACAAGAATATTTAAAATAATTTATGCGTCAAAATTCATTCAAACGATACCATTGTTTATAAACAACAGTAGTTTTCCTGAATTGTATACAAAAAATGTCTCCAAAGTCGAAACCAATAGAAAAATATTATTTATTGGTTATTATCTCTGAGAAAAATCGAGGAAAACTATCTTAGATTTGATTGTGTGAACCAATTCGTGCATTGAATTGGTTTTGGGAAACGTTTGCGCTATTATTCGCTATCTATTGAAAGCCGAGAGAAATGTATTTGTTTTGAGTCTAAAAACGGTAATAAATTTCATCAAACAATATAACAATAATAACAATAATTATTAAGATTTATGTGATTCACACCATTAGAGCAAAGATTGTTTTCTCAGATAATAAGTTATGTGACGGCAGTCAACAGCAAACTTATTATTATTATTATTGAAGTTATCACTGACTGAGCGGTACATGACTTCAGGTTTACTTTCTTTAGAATCAGGTCTGCATATAATCTATTGCTTTGGCAGAGAGTGGGAGTCAGCGCTAGAGATGATCCGAGCCTTAATGTTGGCGCAGTTATCACATGAGAGCACTGTTTCAAACAAAAAATCAGTTCCAGTGGTCTGGATACCAGGTCTATAATAGACAGAGCTCTGCCATAGAACAGCATACGACTCAGTGACACAATAAACTACAGTCAAATGGTTGGCCCTATTATTGCTACACTTACTGGTCGTATAGTAGAATGCACAGCATAAAGTCATATTCCCTAACGGGGGCTCAAAAATCATTGTTATTATTCGCCTGATTTGTTCCATATGTCTGTGCCTGCAATGACTGGAAGGCTTTCCTCTTTATCTTTGGCAATGCCATTATCTCTGTAGACCTAATTTACAACTTCATCCACATATCACTGTGCCCATGGTTGGCCACGTGTCAGGTATAGCACGTGGCCATACTCCCCGACGTCCCCGGCTGTTCATTCATTCTCTGTTGCGCTTCCAATTTGAGGCCGACTGACATATCCACTACAGTATATCATCCAATACTTCCTCTACTCATATGTGGACCACTGGCTGTGCTCTACTCGTACACCAAGTTTGGGGTCCGGACATTACCACAACACTACATAATAGATATATCAAAAGTGCACTAAATCTAAGTCTGATTTTAACGAATAATGCCTTCCCTTCCCATAAGTCTTATTAGGAAACTCAGAAAAAAATTCACAAAACTTAACAAAAAATGAGGAAAAGTGTGTTTGACTTATGGGCTGACAGTACGGTCGTGACTCTCACATGATATTTGATACGAGAAATTAATGTTAATATTATTCGTACAATATTTTCATTGATCGCAAAAAATCCAAAAACATAAGAATTTTTGCATAACTAATATCTAATCATTAATGAGAAGAACCCAACCATTTCTCTCTAATGGTAAGAGTTTGTAAATAATTTTTGTCTGGATCATATTATACTAGTGGAAAGATGTTACTAATAATGAGTGTGCGGTTTCTAGTAGCTCGCAATCACCAAGATCTCTAATATGCGAGGGTGGAGGGAAGGATGTTCTTTGTTCGACTCCAATTAAAACGGCAGTAAATTTTGTTGGCTCATACTTTTCAGCCGATTTGAGAATTGCCAAGATATCAGATCTTCATTAATTATACTTTTTATGTGTGGCCACCCCTTGTGTGGTGGCCCCCAATACCCAGCGGTGTGTTAGTGCTTAACTGGCGATAGGCTCTGTATGGTTATCCGATTGCATCTCTCATTGTATATCATATTATATTAATCTTCGGTATTGTGTATGGAATTAGTCTCAGATTACACGGACTCAAAGCCCTGTGCACTGACTCCGACGGCGTACGGCCGACCCGTTGGCTCAAGACTAGTACTTTTGGCCATCAATCTAATTGGTGTGACAAAACGCACCAACACTTTCCGGCAGAGGTGACACATTAGGAAAGCCTTGTGCGAAACGCCACAGTGATGTATACCTATAGAAGTGGAGGTCAAACCGCGCGCTATTAATACATATCTAAATCATAGGCATTGAGCGAAAAAACGGGACGGAATAGAATCAAACGCCTGACCCTCAAAGCAAACGTTGGAAAGAGAGCCGACACATAAAACCGCAATAAATCATAATTTTTTGGACATAAAAAACAGTCGTCAATGAAGTTATGATAAAAAGTTAGATAATATAATATATTGAATAATAAGTGACTCCTATTACTTGTGTTTGACAGCCACTCACACATTAGCCATGTATTGGGCACTGATCGACCAAACCATACATAGTTTGCACTTATTTTTTATTCATATCTCATAACTCATGCGAAAAACTTATTCATTATTTATAGACTTTTCGGGGAATTATACCATAGATTTGCAAAATTATATACAATTGAAAATTAATGGAATTTTTTTGTTTTTTGACAAATGAACTGAAATCCTGGTTAAGACAGGTATCGGTCCATCAAAACACACCATTTGTTAGATACCAAGATATAAGTATATAACCAATTGAAGGGATTTTCGATACTTTTCTGAGAAAATCTATTGAATCTAAAAACGTAAATCAAATCGACTTATATTTCAATCAGTTTTTTCAATTGAATTGAATTTTAGATAAAATATTGATTTTTGAAGAACTGATTTGAAAAAAGTTCAAAATTGTTGTTCGAAGGCATGAGTTGTGTTTGAAAATAGTCTAAAAATTGATTATTTGATTTATTTGATCTCAAAATATAAACCAATTTCTTGGGATTAGAGGACTTTCCCTCTGAGTGTGAATTACCTTCAATTCAATTATTTGTTATCGTTTTTATGGCAATTTATATGAGAGTCTGAGCTCTAAAACTGGAACTGAGCCTTCATTTTGAGATGTGTTTTGAAGGATTTATAGAGAATAAAGTCTTCTGTCGAATCAGAAGAAGCCTTTCCTCAGTCGATGTCTTATTAAAAGTCAGATCGATATCTGACGTTAAGGAATATCAAACCAACAAAATATGAAACTCATGCCATCGGAACGCTTTTCAAAAAGTTTTCATTGAATATCAAATCAAAATCTGAGTCATTAAAGAAATATTTTAATTTTGACTTCAAATTTATTTTTAAACTCATTTTAATTTCACTTTTTTCCGAAGAAATTATTCTCAAAATCAGACATAATTTTGAGGCGAATAAAAACCAAAATTAAAAGAAACTCTTTGAACATCTCTGGTCCTAAAGACATGACATGCTTTCACTTAGGGCTGAGTCCCACAAATTATTTCTCAAACAAATTATTGAGGATTTTTCAAAAGTCATTTTTCTCTGCATTAAGGCTTTCAATTTGAAGACAAATTGCTCTCAAAATTATGCACAGAATGTGAGACACAAAGGATATTGAATATCATAACAACTCAGTAATGGTCGACAACACAACCCATTATAATATCGATGCTGTGGTGAGCCTCACAACTGCATAATATATGATGTGCTTTGGGATCGGGCTCTGGCTATAAGAATAATATTTCTGATGAATAATACAAATCTGTATAATATTATCGCACATCATATGCAAAGAAATGTGTTATACTGGCTGTGCATCGCATTGTTCACCCAATGGAGCTGGCTAAGCACCGGGAGCTCTGTTGCTGAGCAAAGCCCAAAACATCCATAGCATCAGTCAGTGCTCTCTAAGCTCTTCTCCACATTATTCCAATTCGTTAGTGAACTGAGAAAGTTATCCTCTCTTTCCTCTACTTTCTCTCTATATTACATTCTATGGATATTCTGTGCAAAAGTTGTGCTCAGAACAACAAAACAGAGAAAACTTGACTCAACATTCTCCTCTGTTTGAAGCTGGAGCAGAGAATAGCACAGAATAAACTGAGCCTTAAGCACGTATTCAGACGTTTATATATTTTTGACGTTTTCTCTCTGTTCTGCTCCTCATTAGTGACGAAACAGACAAATATAGAGCTGAAAATAGAGACAAATTTTATTACCAGAGCATTGATTTTCATTATATTCAGCCGAGCACTCTATGTCTCAATTCTGGATCAAACAGTTGTGCCAAAAAGTTTTGCTCATTTTTTCCCTTTCATTGCACACAAAATCAATTTGAGTGAAAAGACATAACTCACTCGAAAGGAGTTTTAAATCCACTCTTCATTTACTTACTCTTTGACGTCGTTTGCGAAATGTTTGTCTCAATTATTGATGAAATATTCAACAGAATAAATATTATTCCAGATATGAATTGGTTGTTGACTTGCTTATTTATCTTTTGCGTGTATTTATCGCTAATTAGCGAATTTTTTCGGCACAAAATCAAACGCAAAAAAATGGCTCAAAAACCAAAATATGTTTAAATTCAACAAAAATTTTCATCGAATCTTAAAATATATTGAATTAGTTATATATATAAATATATGAGGAAAGGCATCACATCTATTAGCCATTACTATAGGGTCGGATTTGATGGATTTCTTCTCATCAGCAAAGAGGAGGATCGGTAGGAGAGGGAGAAGGAGAGAGAGAGAGAGAGAATTTGCAATGCAAGGAGAGAGTTAATTAAATTGAACGAGTTATTTTGTTATTCAATAATTATTTATAAAAAACTTGTAAATATAAAGTGGCAAATAATTTAAATCAACAAGCAACAAAGTGCAAGCAAGAAAAACGCATAAAACCAAAGGTATCTCACTTTGAATCGCTTCCAATCTTAAAATTAATTACAAAATTCATAGATTGGGTCACAAATGTGAACAATTTCCTAGCTTTCCCACAAATTTATCATGTTCATCATTTTAACAAACTTTATCAATTTAGATTCTAGAAAAATATCATGCAAAAACTCATATCCTCTCTCAATATAGTAAGTTAAAATGCAAGTCTATTATCTAAGAAAATATTAACCAGGATAATTAGGAAACTCCGGAAACTGTATTTTTGAGTAAAGTGTGTGAAAACAGAAATTTTCAAATTATTCAAAAATCTAATCAATGCAAAAATCACGAATTTAAGCAAAAAACAAATGTTAGTCTATTATCAGTGGTCACTATTGTGCGGTTGGGTCACTCTCTGTGCAAATTAGTCTCGAAGTCTATGTCTGTCTTACATCCAAAGCCATCAAAACTGAATGAATGAGAACGTCTTATCATATTTTGCTCGAATGCTTATTAGTTTTGTTGTCCAAAATGCTGGCGTCAATGGCCTATCCATTTGGGTGGCCCGTTGGATGATCCACTACATTAACGCCGAGCTATGCCATCGCTGGGCCCAACGCACAGACAGAGGGACCACATCAGAGATTATACAACTGAATAATTATCCACTCAAAGGGTTTTTCACACGAATGCGATGCAAACAATTTACTGTTAGATAATAAACAACAAAAACGACAAATACATCACTTTTTCTATTAATTAACGCCAAAGACATTCACCGAAGCCTTGTTTTATCAGATTATTTGCAATTTCCTCTTTGTCTCAATGGGTTTAAGTCAGAGAAGATAAGATTCGCTTGCTTATTATTCTTGTTTTGAGGAAAGCCTCAAAATTACTCCGTTTTGCAATGGCTTTGTCTTCTCTACTCATTTAAAAACAACAATAGAGATATGTTTCACTATTTTTCGGTTAAATTTAAATAGAAATCATTTTTTCGATGTTATCACTCATTTGACAGTTCTATTTCTGAGATTTTTGATCCAGAGCAATTGATAACCTATTTGAAAATAGCCTAAAAAGTACTAATTAACTTTAAAATTTGATCCAATCTTACAATAATTATTGGAAATTTGATAAGTCTTTCCTCTAAACGAAGAGTAAACTAAAAATAAACTCAATTTTTATTTGTCCGAAAACTTAATTATTTTTGTAATTTAATTGAATTGATTTGAAAATTAAATAAAAACCTCTTCAATATATTGAGAAGAAATCATTTCGATTCTTCTTATTATTGAGTTTCTGTCAATAAAATTCAAAAATATCTTATTTTTGTTGGGAATCTCTTAAAATAATTGTGGGAAAAGTCTTGAAACCGATTCCCATTTGGAAAACCAATAATAATAAACAAAACATAAGATCTTTGATCGAAGAAGTTATGAGCTTTTAATCATAATTTTTATAATTAACTACTCATTAATTGGTAGGAGAGGGAGGGAGGGAAGGGAGGGAGAGAGAGAGAGAGAGAGAGAGAGAGAGAGAGAGAGTCTAAGAGTGAAAATGTATCTCGTTTATAATCAATGTCTTTACACAAGTGATAAGTAGTGTTTTCGATCTTATATACAAAGCCCTCCCCTCTGTTTAAGTGAGTTAAAAAACGTCTGACACACCATAATTAAGGTCTGGCTGTAATTGAAAGTGTCGTTCTGTTATATGCAAAAAGACATTCTTCACGCTATTCTCTAAACACATCCTCTTTTGATGATATGAGAGCCCTATTTTTTAGGGCAAACTTAAGACCAAATTAAACCAATTCTTGTGCTGTTCTTCGCTCACAACTCATTTGCAATGAATGTGTGCATAACTGCACTGTTTTTAGACTATATCTTCCAAAAAAGTCACAGTAAACGCATGTTTAGTTATGTTGGATTAGGTTAGGGCTAGCAGTTAGACCCTGTGCTATCCATATTAGTGCTAAATTATATTATCAATGGCCCGTTTCCAGCGATGGCGACGCCGTGTCCACAATACACATGTTCCCATCCATTCTTTTCGCTCAAAAGTTAGACATCTCGCTCATCTCATCATATCTATGAATGAGACTCATATCTTGTCAATTTATGTTGTGCTCACTGCTCACTGATATTCTCAGGCCTGCCAGAGCTCATCCATACCTTACTCGGGAAATCATAATTTGTAAAAACAGTTTTCACTTTTTTATGTTTGCCTTCAAATCCAATACAATAATGAAACTACTAATTAGGAAAACCATTTTTAATGAGCTCTGGTTTTGATTTAGTTTTGTTTTAAACACTATTTTTGTTCAAAAAACTAGAGTTTCAAACAAAACATTCAACACTTTTTATATTGAGGTCAAAGGTCAGGACCAGTGATGAATAGAAAACTGTTAATCATAAGAGGCGCGAGTCTTGGAATTGAGTTTTAGATATTTTAGACCAAGTGGCAAAGAGTTAGCCCTTGGCCAAAGAGTTATGGGCTCAGACATGGCCATTGATATATCGTTGGTTACCATTGAACCGTTGAGTCCGACGGATGACTCAAATTTCCGGCTCATCTCATGGAAGAGGAATTCAGAGTGAAGTCTACGTAAAACACATGAAAATTACGCCCAAAATCCGGTCCACACATAATTGCGCGAAGAGGAGGACTGGGAGTCTGGGCCATGGAGTGGGCGCCACTAATAGTCGAGTTTCGCAGAATATTACATAAAAATTGTCAGAAAATGTAAGAAAACTTAAAGAAAATGTAATTTCTTTGTGAGAAAAATGAGAATATTTTCGCCAAAATTCAGTGTAAAATAAAACTTTAAAATTGTTAATCGAAAAAAGCGTCAGTAAAATAAAGCCGTGCATTACGTGAAGTGCATAGTGGAGGAGCACCGGCACTAAGAATGCCTTCTCACTAACACTCACTCAAACCGATATAGAGCTCAGACGTGGAGCTCATCATTCATATCGTGAATGATATGCATTTGGCCGAAACAGACAAAGAATATTCAGTGTTTGTGCCAATTGGTGTCAACTTTGATACGCAATGCCTAAACGGAACTACTCTTAGAGCAGAGCCACACAAAGACATCTATGAGATGAGAGTCTATTTTCTGTTGGCCTCACAAACCGTATGGCACCGACGCTCGATGTGTGTGAGCTCTTAGATGTTATTAATGTTAATCACATATCAAATGATGTCTACTGTTCTCTACTCTGGAGTTCGTATTAATTATTCTGAATGAAGATCTAAGACGTAAAGACTAATTGATATTTTCCTCCTCGAGAATGAACACCACTCTTACGTGGTATTGGAACTAGTTGACTTAATTTTATATCAACATTCACTGAACGAGATTTATGGCTACTATTCTGATATAGGATTACATTTGTTGGCCACAAATATGTGCAAAATTTGCACAAATAAAGTGATTAATTGCATAATAAGCGAAAAGTTCAAAACAGAAATATTTGGAGGAATTCCTACTTCTTTCTCCTCAGAGAGAAGAAAAAGGCTTTTCTTATAATAAATGAGTCAATGGTTTAATTGGTTTAGAAATAGGATATTCTCTCAGAGATGAGGACAAGACATAAATCAAATCATTATTCAATACATACTAAGAGATCACTGAATCAAATGGTTTATAGACTGAGAGGACTGAGAGGAGAGAAATACATATTTTTTTGCTTAAAAAGACTTCTTTTTATCATTTTTTATGTCAATCATCATTCAAATGGGAATAGTCGTGAAGTCAGACTTCAAACAACAAAAATATATGTTTTCAATCCGAAAGTGAAATAATTGGCCAAATTTGCGATCAATTTTTCATTGATTTTCTGGAGTTTTGAAGTTTGAAACCAAAGAAAATTTATTCTCAAAAAACATAAACAAAACTAAACGAGTCTCTCATAAAAAACATTTTTCAATATTTTGAATAATCAATGATTAAAATTGATTTTATATTCAATTTATTCGACTTTCAGATGAGTTTCAATGAAAATGTATTTATAATTCAATAAATTAATTCAATTTTTACTCTCAATTATTGGCAAAAAATATAAATATTTTACGCAATGAATTCAATACAAGTGGGTATATGTGGTGAACGACTGTTCCTCTTCGATGATAGTCTGCTCCTCATCACAATTGAGAGGATAGTCATTAAGCTCGGTCAGGGGCTGACATTCCTGCACTATTTGTGGCCCTAAACTCTGTTGTCTTAATAGACTTCGTCTCCATTTCGCCCTTTGATTTTGGAACCAAACCTAAAGACCATAAATAATAAAATTTAAACTCAATTCGGGACCGAATGAAACGGACGGGTAATAGAAAACAAAACCAGTGATAAAAACATTTTATGAATGAGAATTACTGCACAGAATATAACTCACAAACACTGATAAGACAAAAGCCAATAATTATTGAATAGTTATGAATAAGTTTTATTACTTCCGACGGCTCGCACTGGGAAGGAGTCACACATATACCACAGGGACGGACACCTAACAGGGCTGATAAATGCGCTAACAAACTCCAGATCAGATAACTACAAAGTTTATTTTTAAAGCAATCAATCGCATGGAAACCCCAACTCTTTACCTTATTCTAAGAACTGGCATCCCATCTGCCTACTGACAGCCCTTCTGCGCATCCCTGAGCCCAAAATATACGTATTGTATAAGAGATTTTCGTTCATAACTTATTGATAACTGAAGAATAATTTATGCAAATGAGGAAAACCTGTAGTAAATGTGTTTATCTATGGTCTCAATCGTAATGAAAATTCAATGAATATTATTCTCCACTAAAAAAAACTTATTCTTAGGACTGATAATAGATTTTTGTCGCAATACATACAAACACTAAAACTGAAAACCAGTACAATATTTAACGCTTTTCTCTTCTCATGAATAAAATCGCAATAATTATCTGTCGATCTATTGTGAGGTTAAGTGAGAATAAATTGCAATAAAGAATATGAGACGTCTTTCCTCTCTATTCTCGTTCATTGTTTTTATCACTTCTTTGAATATTTTGTTTGTTTGTCGGTTTGTTTTTTGGTCATATTCTCTGGTAATAACTGATGGCCAAGGGCGTACTTCCCTGAAAATTACTCCAAGCTCATATCTAACAACTTTATAACAAATTTTATCATGTACAAACCCACTGAATCATATCAAAACTAACCTGGAAAAGTCCTACTGAAGAAAAGTCAATATACCAGTATAAAACAAGGAAAAACTAGGCTGAGCTTGGTCATCCCTGGGTCACCACAAGTTTGTTTTAATTTTAAGGCAAATTTCTGTTAGTTTTGTTTCTATTGTGTGCACAACTCATAGCGTAAATTATGTGTTTACCTGAAGGACTCGCTTGGCGAGGCCTGTCCTCTGCGACAACTGTTTCAAGTCCTTAGAGTCAGGGTTGTGATTGAGGTTAAAGTATTGCTTCATTGCCCGCAACTGTTGGTGTTTGAATGAAGTCCGGTTCCGCTTCGGCCGTTTCCCTCCTGAATAGGACAGTAGCGTAGAGGGAGTCAGCGGTGAGTCGCTTCGTGAGCCGATGGGGGAACTGGACTTCGATAGGGACGACACTATCGAAACAAAACAACGGTTTGAATACATTTACCCATAAAAGAGGAAAACATTTTTAAAATTTAAATAATTTTAATTCATATTTAAAACTAAACTAAACTTTATTTGCATTCAAAACGACAAACATTTTGCTGTCCATTAAGTGCTGATAATAGCCATCGCTTTAAATGTAAATTTTCTACTCATTGTCTGAGAGCACCCATTGTTTAGGCCATTGAAGGCCAGAATTAACAATTCAATTAAAAATAAATTTTCATGAATAAAATGATCGTTTAAATTAAAAACAATATAATTTCCCTTTAGATAGAGATCTGGAAATTCCATTCATAACAACATCCCTCTTATTTTAGGCCTAAAAGAGCCAACCTTTTGGAAAGTCCACAATAAATCTGAGCATTTGTTCGATAGCCGTATTGGAGACAAATTATCCATGAATGAAAAAAGTTTACCTGATATTTATGGCACATTAGACTCGTAAAAAGGGAGAATCAGCTCATTTAAAGAAGTAAAGAGTGCTCTAAGTTGCAAACACTCAGCTTTTATTAGCATAACGACATAACCTGAGGCCAACCCTAACACTGATACCCCGTTGAGTCTTAGAGACACTCCGAAGCCAAGAGTCTTAAGCATTGAACTCAAGTTCTTGTGGTCTAACGTATGGCCTACTCCTCGAGTATATCAATAGACATATAGAGTACAGAATCAGAACAGAAGAATCTCTTTCAACACAATTGTTCCGCTCTTTGTATTCAAATCCACTATTTTTATGCTACTCTTCACTAACTTTTTTCCGGTTCCCTACATCTCAATAGATGTTCGACAATACAGTCATAAATAGACTCAGATGAGAGAGAGAGAGAGAGAGAGAGAGAGAGAGAGAGAGAGAGAGAG
>JAQGAR010000602.1:0-13484 GCA_034697865.1 Oribatida sp.
TTTAAATCTTTGAATTGTACTTAAAATATGCTTCAAGATGATATAAGTCATCTTGCTCAACTCCAATTTACATCGAAAGAACCTCCTTCTCAGGGCAATTATGAAGTCCTATTTGATAGAGAAGTGGATCTCATTTCACTACAAATAAGTGAATGATTTTGCAATTTATTCACAAATTAGAGTAAAGACTATAATAGGCTTTACTTTTAAAATAGACTAAAGTAGGCTAAAGAGGAACTTCACATAAGGAACCAGAACTTACATTCTTCTGTGTCCGCACAGCATTATAATGAGGTCGAGAAAGTAGGCGAACATCCAGTGGGAGAAGAAGACCTTCAGTGGGTTAAGCACGGGATGAGCTCCTGTCTGCTTCGGTGGCTTTATGGTAGGCCGTACAGCACGTATCGATGGCGCCTCCAGCGCTCCCTCGTAGCCGTAATCGAAGATTTCGCCCCAGGTTATCGGGCGGACACTGCTCCCGGTGATATTGTAGACCTTTAAGTTTTCCCCGCTGTGGAAAAAAATTTCATTAATAAGTTTTTATTAAAATGAAAATAAGTTAAGAATTAATGGAATTCAGAATATTCTTTAACAAAACTTAATTACAGGGGTTTGCCTGTGCCCTCCCCTTGGCCATCTCTGTTTTACAAAAGAATTCACCGCTATATCAATTGTTGTAGTTGTATTTGTTTATAGTGGAATATTTTCTTAATTATGGAAATTTATTATTAACTTAAGAATTAATTAAAATATATTTATTTTGAGCTTACGCCTTTTGTTTATTGGCAAGGTCATAAAAAAATAACCACAAATATACACTAATATATATAAATATACTATCTATACTATCTATGTATTTTTATCGACAAGGTTAGAGAAGAAGCAATAAAAAAGAGCTCGAAAAAACTGATAAAACAACCGGTTAAGTCACGTATTCTAGAATGCTCCAGGTCTGTTTATTTTACTAAACTATACAAAGTATACAAAACTGACGTCACATTTACGCCACGAAAGAGATTAAAGAGATTTGAGTCAATAAATTAAAGTGAAATTTCCATCGATTTGGCTCTTGATATGAAAAATATGCGAAAAAAATTCCCTTTTATTTCAGGAATAAATTGGAATATTTTATGAACTACTGTCAGCATTTTTATTCCATTTTATCAGTGATGGGCATCACTGCACTCAATTATCATTATTTATCAAGAACAAGTACCTCAACATTAGTCATATCAACTCCAATTAAAAGAAACTTGATTAAACATTGATTTGAGAGGCCTTTCTATGTTTTGACAGGATGAGCAGACTTATTAATATCCAACCCTTGCCCATCCCAGTAAAAACTAAAAATACTTTCGAGTGAATCCTTTAATATTTTGGCTCAAATCAAAAGTTAATGGAAAATAAAAGTGAATTTTTTCCCAAAGGATTTCCTCCTTTTGTGTTCACACAAAAAAGTGATGAAAACGTTTTTTAAAAAATTAAATAAACTATTCATTGGTTTTGAATGACTTTTCGACAAAAATATAAGAAAATATTTTTATTGAAAATTCAATGATCAAGATATGAATCAAAAACTACTCTTATCTCAAGTTTAAGCGCAAAAACACTCATTAAAAATAAAGAATATTTAAATCCAATGGCAGGTCATTTTAAGATTAGCATCAGTGTAATATCATAACATCCTCTAATAAAATTTAGGCCAAGATTAAATTATGCGAATTAATTAATTAACAAATTCTTATGGTAATACAAAAATGAACTTGAACGTATTTTTCAATATTTTTTCCGCGTAAATCGGCCTAGCTCACTTAATTTAAATAAATTTAAATTGAGAAAGGTCACTTACGTTTTATCGGTTCCAGTAGCCCAGCCGACGGCAATCATGGCATTGGTCACTTTGTCCACGGGCACAAAGTCGGTCTTGGCGTAGTAGTTCCAGTTGACGGCGCGAAGAATGCCCAACGCGGCCAGAATACTGATGCCCGACGGCCCGTTCACATTGTCTATCCACCCTGGCTTTGGCTCGCTCTCAGCGTTGACGACAATGGCCGGCCGCACGACAGCAGTCGGGAATTCCTTACACTCATTCAATACCAGCTGTTCGGCCAATGCCTTAGTAAAGGTGTAAGTGTTGGGACGGCCTTCCATCAGATGACGAGATAACTGGTCCAATGTCTCAGTGGGTAACCATCTTATGATTGATTGAATGAAAAATACTAATTAGATTTGATTCAAACCTCAAGAATATCAGGAATTCCTTAGGGAGTCGTTCAAAAGTACGTATTTAGAATTGAGGGCAAATGCTCCCCCTCCCCAAAAAGCTTAAATAAATGATCTAGATCACTTACTTGGAGAATTTAAGCAATTCTGAAGGATCAGTGGCCACTTTGTAGAACTGTTCGTCAATTTCCTGGCGCTGGCAATGGCTGTAAGCAGTGGAACAGTGGATAAACGCCGCCATGTTTTTGATCTGTTGACACAATTCAATGACTTGTTTGGTGGCCAACACATTATAGTCCAGTGCCTCTCTGTAAACGAGCAAGATTATGATTCTCAAGGTGACCAGACAAAATAATCAATAGGGATTCTTTCTTGTTCATTAAACTCAGGGTCAATAAAACAAAGGGCCAATGTATCGGCAAAACCGGTTTAGGTCAGGTTTCGAAGGCACAGGGATCAGAATTTAGACATAAAGGGTGCAATTACTCTGTGTTATTGGCATTCAGACACCTGGGGGGGTCAAGGGCAATTATCTTTATTTTGTTTCCTCCATTTTCTTTCAAGTTAAAAACGTGTTTGATCTAGTTAATTTTGTTGTAATTAAGTTAATTATGTTGTTATCTAGTTTATTTTATGTTGTTATCTAGGTATTTTTGTTGTAATCTAATTAATTTTGTTGTTATCTAGTTTATTTTATTGTTATCTAGGTAATCTTGTTTTACTCTAAACTAGAATTAACGCCAATTAGAATTACAAAATGATCAAGATCTTGCACAATGTTGCTTGTTTATCTCATTTTTCAAGGGTTAAGTGTCAAAATTTGATCATGCCAACCTGAGAGGTGCGTCAAAGCGAATAGAAGCCGCGCAGTGGAAGACCACGGTCACATTGTCAATAATATCCTGGCGGTCGGCGTCAGAGAAGCCCAGTCTTGGTTTGGTGATGTCGCCCTCCACAGGGATCACCTTCTTCTTGACAGGGTCGTCTTCATTAAGTGTGAATGAGAATGGTAATGAGTTGAGCATTGAGCTGAGTCGTTTATTGCTCGATATGTCGTTCTTGGAGCGGATCAGCACATATATCTTGCCGATGTTTGGACAGGAGACCAACAGTTTCAGCAGAAGGATCTTGGTGAAAAAATGTTTCAGGTTAGTTAAGTTTGTTCTTGCTAATTTCAAGCAAAAATATTAATAATAGAATGAAGTTTTCTACAATAGATTTGATTATTTTTACTAGTTTAAATGTTGAAATTTCGGTTATTTAAGCTAGGTTATAATAGATCGAGATGAAAATAACAAAAATTGAGAGGACCGCGCTAATTATACCAAGGTTACGTGTTTAATAAAAGGGTTTTACTGTAAGAAAGAAATGTTTAAACACATCAAACAATACATACCTTTCCTATGAAACCGGAGGCGCCGGTAATGAGCACTGACTTCTTGGCATAAAAATCCTTTATTCTTGTGTTGAACTGGAAATCCATTGTCAGTATTAAAATCCCAGTGAAGAGAAATTCAAAAAAATGATCAGGTTAAGTTCAACACCAAAAACTGTATCAAAAACACAATAAAAGAAAGTGAACGCGAATAGAGGACAGACACCTGTGAATATCGCACAGCACAACGCACAGAAACTTGAAATATTGAGAGTGAGTGAAAGTTTATTCTGTGCTTCTCTTGGGATTAATGGACGAACTTCCCTGTGGACGGCCTATCCCTTTTATAAATAACCTGAAACTTTTAGACGATAAGTAAGTTTTCTTAAATTTTATTTGGAGCGCACACTCAATAACACCTCAATATTCATCGCCCAGGGTCAACTGTTGATGTTTAGGGAAAGCCACGAGCTTAAGTACTTTTCCAAAACATGTATTTCTACTTAATTCTGTGCCCGGGGGTTGGAGGATCGACAGCCTCCGCGTAGGAAATACCGCTTTATTTTTCAATGAATTTAGTGAAATAGAAAAGTTTTGGCTCAGTTTTCAGAATTGAAAGTTCATCTAGTTCATCTCGTACGTGACCCAGGTCATGCACAAGTTACATAATATTATTTTAAAATATGCTGTGCATCGCTCAGCCCAAACGTTGTGTTAAAATAGAAAAATGTGACATTTTATTCATGAGTGATTTATAGATCACTTTTATTGATCTATTACACAGACTATAAATCTATAACTCATAGATTCTATAAGTTTTTATTTAAATATGTTGTGGTTTCCTTCCGGCCCCTCTCCAATCACGCTTTTATTTTGAAATACTCTATGCAAGTCAAGAATTTGAGCTAGAATATGAATAAAAATTTAATAATGATAATTTTGTTTATTAAAAAAAACTATCAAGATCAATAAAGTTTAGAATTTTTGAAAGAGTTGGATAAAATGCGTGCAAAAGTACCCCCTTAAGAGTCAAGACCCTGGTTAAACTAGCAATCAAGCATAAATTTCACGTGCAAGGTTAATTTACTACATTTATCGTAATTTCCAAGGTCGCTCAACCAAAATGATAAAGGAATTATCAAATTAATCAAAAACATATAATTACAAGATTATAGTGATTTCAAATTGGAGAGACATGTTTCTTCTGGTTGGACTGGTTAACAATTCCATCCCTTGACGCACAGAAACAAAAACTGGTTGTTATTTTTCGGAAAGTTTTGTTAATATACTCAGAAATTGTACAAAAAGTATATACTAGACACAATTACGCAATTGCTAGATAATTTGTCCTTTTTGCTCGTAAACAATTATTACTAAAACCTTCCAGCAATAATAATTAGCTTAATAATATTTTAAATGATCACCAAGGTGTATTAAAACTTTTAATATAAAGGTTATGAATAAAAATTTTGTTTAATTATTAAATTATCAAGAACAATAAAATAAAAAAAATTAAATTATCAAGAACATGGATGATAACTAGCGAAAATATCTGTGTATTGAATGAGTAAAAAAGTGAGCAAGGCCCCGAAGAACGAGCCTATTTGTGTGAATATTCCACAGTAGAGGAGAGCCTTCTCCCCATTAGTGGTGTTCCGGAGCTCTGAAGCGATGGCTGTCTTTGCAAATGAAAATAAGAACACAGAAAGTACCCAGGACAACACGATTAGGAACTGGCCAAGAGTATCATGTTGTAATAATGGCCTAGGACTATCCACACCTATGTAGAGGATATAAATTGAGAAAATTGAGCCCACTATCAGACAAAACGGCATTCCCTTCTTGAGCTTTGATTGACTGATGAAGAATGCGATTGAGCAAGCTAATGGATTAGCCATGCAGGATAACGTAACAGCCAAGTGATAGGTTAGATTTCCATAGGGTAGACAACTGTAGCTTTGAATGCCTAGTTCAAAAATCAAAATTACTATACAAACAAGTTACCAGGGGTGGTCAAAAAGGGGTTTATTTGTTAAGTTGATTAAAATATTTGTTTTTATCATAAAAATTATTTTTCAATCTAAATAGATAATTAATTCCAAGAATTGTTAGACAAATACAAAAATTAAACATTGTAAATAATGTTTTTGTTCAGATTTAATGAGAATTCCAAAAATTGATTACTTGAACTAATCTAATATTATTTTTTAATCAATTTTTATTGTTAAAGTAAATTGTTTGAATTGTGAATTTTATCTAGTAATTTAAACATTTTTGTTAGGAATTGGAGCAGGTGTCATCACAGGGGGTAGACCCTCAACCCCCAAGAACCGAAAAATCTTAAATATCCCCCCATAGACATCAAAAATCCCTCCCCCCTATAGAGGAGTTTTATACCCCTGTTTTATTTCATGCTATCATTATGCCAAGGGTCACTCAGCTCACCTACTTTAGAATTGATTGGTGAAACTTTTGTGACCACCTTGGCGAGGCAAGGCTTAGACAAAGTAAATAATATTTACTTGGTAAAACTCCATTGGAAAGCGCACTCAGATAAGCTTGCATGATCATCGGAAGCCAGAATGCGCTTGATATTAAACTTGGCTTTGTTGGGATTCTCGTCCTTAAATTAGGTAAATTGTCCTCGGATATTTTAATAGAGCCTTTGAAGCCTTGAGGTGTAACTGTTGTTTCTTTATTAACAAGCTCATCTTTGACAAAACTGAGCTTGATCAAAAGAATGAATGCCAACCAACTCAAGATAATAAGCACCAGAAGAATGACGAAGAATGAGCTCACAGAGAATCGTGGCTCAGGATATTCAGGGACAGTTGTGTTTGAGTCTGGACTTGACTTTACACATTCAGGGTTTCCGCCAACACCTGGTCATTAAAATATTTGAATAAATAAAACTAGCATGATTATTAAAATTACCAGGGATGCTCAAGGTAGACCAGGGATCTCAGGAAAAATTTGCCCCCTTGCGCACCCCTGAAATTCACCTTGCATTAGCGCGAAAATACTTGGCAGGAAACCACTCAAACCCTGTCCAATAAGATGAGTTACCAAGTACTTTGCCTTAAAATGTGCCATAAATGGAAGGTATAACACAGAGGACGTACAGTCGACCAGAGATAGCACAGCCGTTAAGCACATGAACGCCACTGAGTTGTTGTGTCCATTGAATTCACTGATATTATCCCAGAATATCGATAACAGTCCACAAGAAATACATCCAATCAGTAGAATCACGTGAATCGACGGCTTCTCTAATTTCTGAAGAATATCAAGGTGAAAAAAATGAAAAAATAAAATAACCATGTAACCTTTTCAAAATAGCAATTAATCTTGCTGTTTCTAGATCATTTATAATTAATACTTAAATTTTATACCTTGGTGACTTTGAAACATTATTTTATTTACGTTATTATTAAATTTTACCTTGATAGAAAATTTAAGAGTTAATAGATAGTGGATAAAAGGACCAATGTTAGCCACTTGCACAATGATGACCAAGTAACTAGCTAATTTCCAGCTCTCGGGCAGTTTTTGTACGAGCAGGGGTGTTTGCACCCAGACTCCATTCACAGCAATCCAGGAGCTAGATCCAAATGTAGCTGCAAGAATATGAACTAGCCATGTTTTTAAATTCGCCATTTTTAATTAAGAACTAGGTTAAATACAAAATAATGTTAGAAAACAAATATTTTTGATGTCAAACACAAAAACAAAATAATGTTTATGAAAATCAATGTTTGAAGACAAACAGGAATTAATCCCAGGGATGTCAGCAGGGGGTGCACCGGGGTGGGGGGAGGGGTTATATTGAAATGTTTGCACAGGATTGTTCAATAAAAGTCTAAAAAGATTGTAATGTTATTTTATTAATATTAGAATGGCACTTTAGTGCCATACAGTGCTTTAGTGCCCCTGTATAGCCCCCCATGCCCATCACTGATTATTCTGATATCTTAAGTATTTACGATTATTTTCAAGTATTCTATGAAAAATTCGATGTAACAAAAGATAAAAACGTGTAATTTTTCCACTTGATCATTTCTTTCGTGTTCAGATTAATCTAGGGATTAACATGTCATTCATGTAGATATAACCTGTGCTGTGTCAAGCAATTTATTCGACAATTTATTAAGAGCTTGACAATGCTTTCTATAAAAAAGAAAGTGATCAATCAACTTTTGTTTAAATAGTTATAAAGGGAAAAAATCATTAACAATGTTAATTAATTAATAAACTTTTTATTTGCTAGAATAATTTTAATTAAATAAATAATAATAGTAATTAATATTAGTAATTATACTTGTCAAAGATAAGCATGTCAAAATTACACAAATAAAACTAAATTGATTATGATATCAGAAAAATTGAGTGAACACTATTAGTGTCTGTAAATATTCAAGGTTCAAAAGGAGTGTCCTAATGGACAACACGTGTAAACAATAGTATATTTTTAGAAAGATCAATAATTTCAATCGTTATTTTTTTTGTTTTCACCTTTTAAAAATAGAAACGCTTTTAGGGGAAAGGGTTTATCGTAGAACCCCCTTGGCTATGCTTAATTATACTTCCTATTTACTCAGTCATACAATAAAAACTAATTAAAATTAGGAATGTATATAAGGACATAGACATAGACATAAACAAAGTCTAGACTACCAAGATGAAGTAAACAAGGAAAGTTTTGGTACTTTATTAATCAAGAACCAATTATTTTACAGAATAACACGCAAACTTTCATATTTGCATGACAAATTCCCATGGTAATAATGATAATAACAAGTGGATGACAACAAGTATAATCCTTTCACATAGAAAAAGCACAGACTTCTCTATATCTATATATCTTATACATAGATGTATAATAGAATAATATATGCCAAGGACGAATTCACTAGTGTCTGTATAAGTGATCAGATAACTCCTCCTTTCGGCCATACATTCCTTTCACTGCGCACAAAAAAGACAGATTTATTGATAAAAATGTCTGTTTTGGCAAATATTGTGACTTTTCTAACGGCAGACCTCTGGACAACCCTTTTTACTCTTATAATAGGGTTTGTTGTCTACAAGCTTGCTAAGTTTTATGTCAAAGTGTATACTCTTCCTCCCGGACCCATACCTTTGCCACTTTTGGGGAATATCCTCTGTGAGTATTTGTAAACAGTTGCAGATTTTTGACAATAAGTTACTGGTTTAGATTTTCTTGGTAAAAAAGAACACTGGTCAACAGTCCTCGATACAGCGGCTGATCAATATGGGCCCATATTCACGATGTGGGTGGGCGCTTATCCCGTTGTTTTCATATCGGACATAGACATTGCACGGGAGGTATTCCGCAAGAATGAGCTCGCGGGCCGGCCCTCCAGTGCCACAAGTAAGTTAACTAGGTGTTTATAAAAAATCAAGCGTCATCAAGCTTTTAAATTTGTGGGCATTTAGCCCATGATTATCAGATAATTCCCCTTGTTCCCTTGATGACCCTTGATAAAAATAAAATTTACATTAAAAACGTTTTTTCAAACCTAGCAAAACTATTCTCTAATGACAAGGAGACAGACATAATTATGGCTGATTACGGGCCCCGTTGGGAGGCTTTGAGAAGGGTTGCCCACTCGGCAGTGCTGTATGTCTTTCCTCATATAATTTCAAAAGTAATGTTTTCAATATTATTTTATAGGAAGTACTCGACTACCGATAAGTTGGTATATCTGGTGAGTGATGTCGTCGACCACACCACGAAAACCATTATTGAGAAGGAAGGCCTGGATAAACCCTTCGATCCTACAGATTATTTTTATAATATATTTCTCAATATTGTGGCCAACAGTGCGTTCGGGAAGAGGTATAGAGAGTTCATCCATAAAAACAGAGTTGCAGTTCACTAGAATTTTGTCACTAACTTTACCTGGAAATTAGTAAACTTTTCCTGGTATAGATTTGGTGGAGTTCCCAAAATTTTTTAAATTAAGGGGTGGGGAGGTTTTGGCTTTCCCTTGGTGAAAAACCCTAAGTGAAATGTAACTCTGCATCAAAACCATTCATTGAGACGAGTTTTCAATTTTAGATACGAATTGGATGATCCGGAATATCTGTCTTTTCGGTATTTACAGAAGGATCTTATGAAGGATAATGCTACGAAATTTATACTGTGGGAGTTTTTCCCCATTTTGACAAAAATCCAAAGGAAAAGTTACAATAAAGTAATCGGCGCTTTCAAAGATGCTCAAGGTTTAATCCAAAACAAGTTTAAAAGTCATTACAAAGACTTCGATGAGTCTGTGATCCGAGACTTTTGCGATACTCTTATCAGTGCTAAAAATGATGCACTCAGAGAAGGCAAAGAGTCGGCCCCTTATCTCACTGATGAGAATCTGTCCTTGGTCATTAATGATTTGTTTTTAGCTGGAACCGATACCTCACAAAAGACTTTGGTTTGGGTATTGTTTTTCCTATCTTATTATCCGGAGGTTCAGAAACAGTTGAGAGAAGAGATAGAGAGTCAAATCGGAGACAGAATTCCGACACATGAGGACAGGAATCTCTGCCATTATGTCATGGCTTGCATTGCAGAGGCGCTGAGGCTCAGGAATATTGCACCGAATGGAGTCAACCATAGAGCGGTTGTCACCACTAAAATAGGTATTTGATTATAAATGTTATTATGTACATAAATAATATCACCCTGATTATTGTCAAAATCAACAGGTGAATATACCATCCAAGAGGACACACAGGTGACTGTACTCCAGGGTCATATACTCCACAATGAAAAATATTGGTCGAACCCAAAGGAGTTCAAACCGGAGAGGTTCTTAGAAGACGGAAAATATGTGGTGACTCGTCCCAAAGCATTCATTCCTTTCGGTTTGGGTCGTCGTGTCTGTTTGGGTGAAAAGATGGCCATGACTGACATGTTCTTGGTATTGGTCAGATTTCTTCAGGCTACTTCTGAGCTTGATATAATTCTTCATTTTGATGGCCCAGACACTCTACCTGATCCTAATAAGTCAATGGAGATCCAACCAAGAAACTTTAAAATATCATTAAAAAAGAACAAATGATTTCTAATTTTTTTTTAATTGCAGTTTTATAAAAAAAAATGCAATATATAATAAGATTGTTGTGTGTGTGCCACCCCTCCCCGCGGTTCTTTTATTAAAACGGGTATTTTCGCAAAAATTTCATTAAACTGAAATAATGAATCATTGTAATGCTGACTACTAGCTTGTTTGAATTGTAACTTGCTTAATTACAAGTGAATAAACTATATTTTAATATAAATAATAATTTTGAAATATAAATTATCAAGTTTCTAGATTATCTTGATTCAATATGAAGTAATCAAGGAAAATTTTGACCGATTATTAATCAAGAATTGTTATTTTACAGAATGATTAGATAACTTTCCTGTATGCGTGACAAAATTCGCATGATAATAATTAAAAACAAACAGTAAACAATAAGTATAACAAAATGCATAGATTTCTATATAAAATGTTTATATCATATATAAAATAGAATAATATCTGCCAAGGTCAAATTAACTAGTTTTCTGTATTTATAAATAATGAGTTAACTCCTTCCAGTCGTAAACAACTTTCTCTATGCAAAAAGCACAGAATAATTGATAAAAATGTCTATTTTTGCAACTGTTATGAAACTTCTGACGGCAGACCTCCGGACAACTCTTATTACTCTTATAATAGGGTTTGTTGTCTACAAACTTGCTAAGTTATATGAAAAAGTGTATAGTCTACCTACGGGGTCTATTCCTCTGCCAATTTTGGGGAATGTCCTCTGTAAGTATTTGTAAAAAAATTGTTGATAAATAAGTTACTCGTTCAGATTTTCGTGGATTTCGTTATTGTTTTTAAAAATATTTTAATAGGAAGTACTCGACTACCGATAAGTTGGTATATCTGGTGAGTGATGTCGTCGATCACACCATGAAAACCATTATCGAGAAGGAAGGCCTGAATAATCCCTTTGAGCCTTTAGAGTACTTCTTTAACTTATTTCTCATATATTTCTCAATATTGTGGCCAACAGTGCGTTCGGAAAGAGGTATAGAGAGCTCATCCATAACATAGAGAAACCGGTAACTTTTTTATTGCAGTGAAGCGTAAAATCAATATTAAGGTTACCATGTAGTCTTATTTCATTTTAATTTTGCGCTTCACTGCATTAAAAATAAAGTTCTAGAAAAAGGTAACTCTGCAAAAAAACCAATTATTGAGAACAGCTTTCTATTCCTAATTAAGATATGAATTAGATGACCCGGAATATCTTTCTATTCGATATTTACAGAGGGATCTTATGAAGGATCATGCTATGAGATTTATATTGTGGGAGACTGTTGACTGATTTGTTTCTAGTACAATTAAGACATATTAGACATGGACATAGACAAAATCAAACTCAAAACAATCAATATGAAGTAAATAAGGAAAACTTTGATCATTTATTAATCAATAATTGCTTTTATAGAGAACTTTTTACATGCTAACTTTCATATATGCGTGACAAAATAGATAAAAATAGGTATAAAACTATTGTATAGACAAAGCATAGACTCCTCTAATATATTATAAAATGTTTATTTCATAGATAAAATAGAAGGACAAGGTCAAATTTACTAGTTATCTGTATAAATAATAGGATAACTACTTTCAATCAAACATTCCTTTGACTGCGCACAAAAGGACAGAATTATTGAAAAAAATGTCTGTTTTGGCAAATATTGTGACTCTTCTAACGGCAGACCTCCGGACAACTCTTATTACTCTTATAATAGGGTTTGTTATCTACAAACTTACTAAGTTTTATGTCAAAGTGTATAGTCTTCCTCCCGGACCCTTTCCTCTGCCATTTTTGGGGAATATCCTCTGTAAGTGTTTGTAAGTAAAGTTGCTGATTTTTTTTACAAATAAGTAACTTGTTTAGACTTTCGTGGTTCAAAAGAGCACTGGTCAACAGACCTCGAAACAGTGGCTGATAAATATGGGCCGATATTCACGATGTGGCTGGGCACTAATCCCATTATTTTCATATCTGACATAGACATTGCCCGGGAGGCATTTCGCAAGAATGAATTCGCCGGTCGAGACTCCAGTGGCTTTAGTAAGTTAACAGGGGATTCATAAAAATCAAGAGTCACCAAGCTTTTAAATTTGTGGGGATTTAGTCCAGGATAATCGCTTTAATCCCCTTGAAGACCCTTACATTAAAACTTTTTTAAAACTCAGCACAACTGTTTTCTAATGACGAGCAACAAGACATCATTTTTTCTGATTATGGACCCTGTTGGGAAGCATTGAGAAGGGTTGCCCATTCGGCAGTGCTGTATGTCTTTTCTAATATAATCTCAAAGTATTGATTTCAATATGTTTTTTATAGGAAGTACTCATCGACTGATAAGTTGGTATCTCTCGTGAGTGATGTCGTCGACCACACCATGAAAACCATCATCGAGAAGGAAGGCATGGATAATCCCTTCGACCCTACAGAGTATTTCTATAATACACTTCTCAATATTGTGGCCAACAGTGCGTTCGGAAAGAGGTATAGAGAGCTCATCCATAAAAACCACTCATTGAGAGCTTTCAATTCTTAATATAGATACGAATTGGATGACCCGGAATACCTTTCTATTCGATATGTACAGAGGGATCTTACGAGGGATAATGCCAAGAGTTTTTTGTTATGGGAATTATTCCCCTTTTTGACAAAAATCCAAAAGAAAAAGTACAATAAAGTAATGGGCGCTTTCAAAGATACCATGGGTTTAATCCAAAACAAGTTTAAAAGTCATTACAAAGACTTCGATGAGTCTGTGATCCGAGACTTTTGCGATACTCTTATCAGTGCT
>JAQGAR010000603.1:0-13481 GCA_034697865.1 Oribatida sp.
GAAAAACTACTTCAAAACTAGGTGTAACTATACCTGGATATAATTACACCCATTCTCAAGAATCTAGATACAATTACATGTAACTTAATGCAGAAGAATACGGTAACATAAAACCTATTTTATTCTTGATAAATCTACTTTTTCTAAATCCTCTTAGTAAATTGGGTAGAGTTTAAAGCAGGGTTACCCAAGATCTTCGACCTCAGGGGCTCAGGTGGGGGGTTTAAGCCAAAATTTAGGGGAAAATCCTAGGGGGGGGTCATGGGGTAAGCTAAAATGGTAATGCCGCCATTTCACCGCTAAATCCGATTAAATCCAGTTAATTTAGTTAAATCCAGTTTAAATTCGGTTCGGGCGGCCATTTTGGCCAGAATTACAGAAAAAGGGGGGATCCTTCGCCGCGCCGTCAGGGGGAGGGGGTTTACAAAATTTTTCGAGTCAGGGGGGTTTTTGGGCTGACCCCCCTCCTTTGGGTAACCCTGGTTTAAAGAATTGAACGAATTTCTCTTTACTAAAAAAATTTTTCAAATACAAATAGAATTTGAAGATGAACACAAAATGATCTACAATTTAATAAATATGATAGTGTTTTATACACTGCTTATTTTGTTACTAAATTCTAAAATATTGTTCCAAAACCTAAATTGAATTTACCCATGTTCCAATTATTTTTAAGATAAAATCAATTTTATTTTTGATGTATGTTATGAATTATGTATATTATCGGTAATTTGCGAATATAAGCATAATTTGTTGCTATTTTTATACCAGTGTTGACAAGAGGGTTGGTCGGGAGAGGTTGACAAACCATTTTTACAATTACTTAATAGATTTATTTTTAGAAATTCTCGGAGATCTTCAAATCAATTAATATCAAAGAAGCGAATCATTCGAATGCTTTGCGTTTTGGTGTTTGAGTTCTTCATTTGTTGGGCACCAATATATGTCATCAATATTTGGGCACTTTATTTGCCTAAACAGGTACAATTATTCAACTAGTAATATAATATAACTAACGCGGAGGGCAATTTAAAGAATAATAGCCGTCATTTTTGTCTTCTAAAAGTTTACATCTTAAAATTACTCTGTAAAGCTTAACATTATGTCTCTGGACATGCACAATGAGGTTTTGAACATGGAACAAAACTCTCCCTATGCCTCAGGCTGAGGAGGTTCCTCCGGGAGAACTATATACAGTCTGCCCACCGCTCTTAGAGATTGTTAAGTTTCAAACCACAAGAAGATAAAACCAAATTTATGTTAACTTAGTTTTAAAAAGCTCTTTTTTAAAAAATGATAAAATTTTGCTTTAATTTGTTTATTTTCAAGTAAAAGAAGATAAAATTTTGAGAATTTGAATCATTATCAAGCATATCTTAAAATAGTAATCTGTGGTACATTCGAATAATGTCTTAAAATGTAATAATTAAATGTTTTATTTGGTAGTTATATTCTATGATGAGCCCAGCGGTAATTTCATACATCCACTTGTTGTCATACCTGAGTTCGTGCACAAATCCCATCACTTATTGTTTTATGCATAAGAAGTTTCGCGAAGTAAGTAAATCTTATTTTTATTCATAATAAGCTTCTAGCAATTATTTTTCGTCACTCAACTGAATAATACTCTTTGGATTCACTGAATGTTTACTCAGATTTTAGATTAGACTCCATGTTTGTTCTTCTCGGATATTCATTGATTTTATTATTTCTATAGATTTTATACAATAGAATAAAGTTAGCTTCAAATCAGTTCAAGGGGTAGACCCTTTACCCCCTAGAACCGAAAATCCTGAAATATCTCCCTAGAAATCTAAGCGCTGATGAACAATGGGGACCGCTTTTTATCCGCCATTGGCCGTTATTTTTCGGCAATTTTGTTTGTTGTTTTCGGTAATTTCGCCGAAAAACCGGATTTAAACTAAATTAACGTCAATTTAAACTAGATTTAAGCGTTTAAACTAGTTTAAACCCGTATTTAGTCTTAAAATTTTTCGTTAATGGCGGCAATTTTGGTTCCATGACACTACCGGGGTAGACCCCCTCCCCCTAGAAAATCGACCATAAATTTCGCAATACTACCCCCTAGACCCCTGCCCTAGAGCCTCGGAGCTTGGCTAGCTATCTAAAGAATAATTGATTTTTATTTTAATTTAAATTATATTTTTAACTGAGGGGTTATTATATTCATTTACAATAAAATCAATAACAACTTCTTCTTAACTATTCTTAAAACTACATATAATTAAGAATGTGTTTATTTCGATTTAAAATCAAGGCTCTAATGATGATGCTGAGGAATCGTGGCTCGAGTCATAGATATGTAATAAGTGAACTGGAACATTCAAGTAATCCCTCGCAGGCAAGTGCAAGTACCGGTACGAGTCACTCCAATTCTCAAACAGCAATGAATCTAAGTTCAATACAATTGAGTCAATATAATAGCTCTTCATATAAGTCAACAAACAAAACAACTCTCGGATCACATCTAATGTCTAAGTTTCAAATTAGAAACTCTGTTATTTAAAAGGATTACAAATTAGATAATTATTAAATCACTAGTAACATATCAGACACATTTTTATAAATTTTATATAATTTTAACTTTTAGAAATTATAACAGATTGTTTAAAATAAAGTTTTTCATATATATAACAAGCATCGCCAAGGGGATTTTCGGAATCCCCTTGAGCCGAGAAAAAGCAAAACGCTCAGGGCTCCTCTCGCCGAGCGGCTATCTTGGTCATCCTTTATTCAAATGACATAACTTTTTTTGAGATAATCATGAGATCAAAGATTTTTCAAAAACATCTCATATATTATCAGACAATCAATTGAATGACAAATTGTTTGAAAACTCAATTTATTCGTTTACATCAATGCCTTTGAAAATATTGAGGCAAACACACAAACACACACACAGACAGACTCACTGTCAATGTCTTTAAAATTGTCCGAATAAGTTATATAATTTATATCAATTTATATTCTGTATATTATTGTTGGTATAAAATGAATTCATTTCTAGGCTGACCAATGGGAAGACTATTTTTGTCCTTAGAATTTGAGGAAAGTCAACTTAACAGCAATTGACGGAAATGTTTATAATTTAGCCATAAAAAGGCTAACACTCATTTAAAGACAGGAATCTGCGACAAATAGCTGATTTATCACGAGTCGTCGATTCACGACCCTTTCACAATAAAAGCTTAGAGATCTTGCACTCAAAAAATTAATATACATACAATATGTATTTATGTAAAATGAATTTCCAAGTTTAATTGTGTTATTCAAATTTATTTATCGGAGCTTTTCATGCTAAGACTTAGAATCTAAGCTAAGATTGTCTACATCTGTAGTATTAAAGAAAATTGGACGAGTTATCATTTATCTTATGTTCTTATCACGTGACACAATGATAAATAAGATATTGAATATTTGTGTTAATAATCGGTACCAAAGTCTATAATTTTACACTAAATATCAAATAACAGAATCATTTGACTCAAACAAAAACTGGTTATTTTCCGATTGTAATTGATTTTGCTATTGTTCCTCAAATCATATTTCACTAAAAATAGAAGGAAAATAACAGATATATCTGAGTTAAAAGGTTTGACTGTTTTGTTAATTTGTGTTGAAGTGATCGCCATTTGACCAATTTGAACTTTTCAATTAAAATTTAATTCGGGCACTTAATTGAAATGAGAGGCTCTTCAGTATATAAGCCTACAATGAAGCGATCAATTAGTGAACAATGGGATTATTTTTACCCACATTCCCGGATAACTTATTCACAGCAAAAGAAATCAAATGCATTACGAATATTATCGTCGGTCTCCGCTTTCATTAAACTGTTCGAAGCTCTCTTCTGGTTATCACTTCTTTTAGAGGCCACTCATAATGAGGTATTTGATTAGGTGTTACGTAATTATAACCACCATTTCATACATTGAGAACCACTTTCTGTATCAATAATCATAATAATGCATGTTAAGTTCTCATCTCTTGTTTATTATTATATTACAAAAGTTATTTATCAAACTTAACTTGACTATTATAGTATAATTAACGACATCTTATATTTGTCATAAAAAGGAGGACAACTCTACGCATACTTTGACAGCAATATTGGCCACAGCTTTTGTCTTAGCGCTCGTAACTGGCCTCGTTTCTATGTTTGGTCCTTGTTTTCATGGAATAATCCATTACAGATTTTTAACACTGACCACTGCATTCAATTTTTTATGGGATGTCATTATTCTAGCTCTTTGTTTTATTATGGGTAAGGTTTCATCTAAAAGCACTCAAACATTATTCTCTTCGATTTTCACCTAGATTACTACAAACATCCGGGCAATAAAGACAATCAAACCGAGACAGCATTCAATGCAACGATAGGTAAATAAAGTTCTATAAATATTTGTCACTATTTTTCTGGTGACAGTCTTTTCGGTCATAAATTTGTGATATCGAGTTAATTAGAAAGAAAGTTCAATAATATTTATTATGGACACAGGTCTGATCACTGCCGGCGCTATTCTGGTTGTGACCAACAAATTATTGGTACAGGAAAAACGTCACAATCACTGGTCTAAGAGAAGTGACAATACTACAAGTGTTAGACCTGTTATATAAGTATTAACAATAATTTTGGAGCCAATAGTCGACCCTCATCTCCACTGGACAGTCATATAATATGACTCATATATTTAACATTAAATACTCTGATTTTAATTTTTACTTGAATAAAATGACTCATTTAAATTTTGTACGAAATCCTACACTATTCTCACCTTTTGTCAAATATGATTGAATAAAGTTTTAATTACATCCGAATGTATATCAAATTCAGGGATGGCAAAGAGATGCTCAAAATCCTACCCAAGTTTTCAACAAATTTAAGCCCTAAAAAGGAGGGCAATCTCGACAATTTTCATTGATATTATTTAGTCCAAAAACCCGGACTATATAGTCTGGGCATTTTACTGATATAGAAAGCCAATATAGACTGTAGTGAATGTAGTTAACTACAATAACTTATTGTCAATAAGACATTACTTGATCATTAATTAAGAAATTGTTTTATTAAATTTAATTAAAAAATACAAATAATTGTTTAAAAATTTAATTTCCCAAAAATTGATTTAAAATAATAATAATTTGTCTTTGTTTTCGAAACATTATTTTATGAGCGAATGTTTAAGATTATTGATAGAAATTTCTAATTATTGGAAGTGTATGACTCGAAATATTTGTTGAGTGCGACCAACAGATTTTGAATGGGTGTCAGCGAAGGGTTTGAGTCAAATTCCTGGACTTCATTGTAGCCATTGATTGTCGTATTGAAGATATATCTGGGTTTTGGCGTTTTTACCCGTCTTATGTCCACATCCAGTGCGGGAGCAGTCATCCTGAAATTTGATTCGTCTTGTCTGGTGATGTAAGCGTCCACTTTCACTTTCTTTTCTGGTTCAGTTTTGCGATGACTGAGCGAGTCAACTTTCAAATATTTCCTTGGTACCCATTCCACATTGGAATTCTGATCATATTTGGGACTCTCATACTTGAATACCAAAGTCTTTTTCTCTCCCAATGGGTTAGCGGTGAGCCGGGCATTAATTTTGGGAGTAATTAGAGTTATGTTTGATATAATATTGCGTCCGATAACGGCATCCAATTTTGTGTGCATTTCCTTCTCTTTATCGCTAATCGACTTAATGGTTATTATTCCGTTCGAAACATTGTATTGGGATTTGTGTTCGTAATTATCTATTTTGTCGACAAAACCCAGTTTTCCAAAATTCTTGCTGTTTTTGCACTCGCCTTCGAGAACAGCGCTCCAACGGCTAGTGTCGAGGGCAGCACCATAAACTCCCTTGTCGTAAAAGTATTCAAATTTGGAGACAGCGTCCGGAGCTTTGATTTTCTTCACTATAATAAAGGTTTTATCTTTTGGACTGAATTGCGACTCAAGAGTTATATAAGGCTTTCCATCTTTGTTAGTTTTGGAGTCCCAGGTTACTTTTCGTTCTTTTGGGTTGAATATAATATCGCCAATGTGGTCCATTTTGTGCACTGGACATTTTACTTCGAGATGCGCTCGTTTCTCCTTAGATATCAGATCCAAATAAGAGTTGATTTCCAAGTTTGTACTTGTCACCAATTTTAGAGAAGATTTCTCTTTACGTGAGATTTTTGCTTTAAACTTAAAGAACAAATTTATTTTCAATTTTTAGAGAGAGAGAGAGAGAGAGAGAGAGAGTTATACCTCTTTTAGTCGAGAGTTTTCAGATGAATCCAATTTAAGAGTAACCGACTCTTTAGGCACTCGGGTAGCACTAAATTTGTATGATTTGGGACCATATTTCATACCCCATTGTGCTGAGCGGGGATTTTTTATGTTATCTACTTTAAACTCTACACGCTTGTCCTGGAAAGTCATTTCAGCTTCAGTTTCACCCGACTTCTTATCATACGAAATGTCATATTCTCTTATTTTTTTGCCATCTTTGGAAGTGGTTTGTTTGAGGATGAATTTTTCGGGTTTCTCCCATCCAAATTCACACTTTACCTTCAATTTGTCGGGTTTGTGTGAAAATGAGACATCGGCTTCAACCTGTCCATAAAAGTCTTTTGTTGGATTGGATAGACTTTGGAAAAAATAGTGTTAATGTGTTTGAAATTTTACTCAAATTAATATATAATCAAAATTTTGTCGATGAAAGCGGTCTAACCTTTGCTTGTGTTCAACGATTACAGATTTCCCTTTTTCTGGTGAATAAATTAATTTTCCGCCATAAGTGAGATCTTTGATTTGTTTGACATCTTGATAAAGTGTTATATCTCTACCCGGGTAGGAGAGACTGGCATTTATCACTTGTTGAGCGGGTTGTTCCATGCGTTCATATTTGAATGCTCCTTTGATATCTCTTCCTTCGATATCCTTTCCTTGCAACACAAGGTTAATTAATTTGGGATTAGACTTGATCATTGAAATGTCCGACTTCAATTTGAAATCGTATTTAATCTTGAGAGGTGTGGCCTCAATTCCAAACTCATTTTCACTCTCCATTTGGAACGGGCGTAATTCTATGACATCCATTTTGGAAGTGTGGGTAAGTCTTAACCTGTCACTGAGCTGTGGACCCCATTCGAGTTTGAGTTCGCTATCACTGTTCTGATATGGCTTAAAAGTTGTTGAATAGGAGAGTTTGGAATTGTATTTTGGGTATTCTGAAGATTGGAGTTCACCCAAAAATGAAGCGTTAATTTGTTTTGACTTTTTCTCTCTCTTATAACTCAAAGAACTCTTTCGGCTCCACTTCAAAGTCTGTTTGGGATCAGATCTTAATTGATATTCGACCAAAACATTGACATCGCTTTCATCGCCCTTCTTTTCGATGTTATATTTAGTATTGACATCGATGACCATGGGCACTTTTAAGTCAACTTCCATTTTTGATACATTTCCATCGGCGCTCTTCAATAGTGAGGTCTCGGCGGTTATAGTTCTGACGGGTGAAACAAGTTTGAGGTTAGCCTTTCGCATGCCTTGCGCTGGGTTTCTCAGCTCGAATTCACCAAGATATTGGCGTTTTCCTGCATTTACTTTAGCAGACCACACAAGAAGATCACGCGTTGCACTCGCTGCTGGCTTTTCTAAGGTCAGCTCAATAGATTCCAGTGATGGATCTTGTTTTGTCACATAATATTCAACATTGGGAATGGGCGAATTATCTAACCAGGTTCTTGTTGCGCAAAAGTTCATACCTATTGAAGTTTGAAAATAAAAAATAGTAAAACATTTGTTTTATGAGAAATTTGTATTAAACTGACCAAAGAGTTGTCGGCAACGAGTATTGTCATCACTGGCGGATCTGCCCTCGATTTCATTGCTTTCTTTTGTGATCCCGTTGGCATCAATAAGTCGAGTGCTCTGTTTTACTTTCATCAGACTCTTTCGCTGAGCTGGTAAATTGATTTTAGCCTTATATATCCTGCCATCAATTTTTTCGACCTCAAAATCATTGGAAGGGGTCATTTCAGCGCGAATGTGATATTCGAATCCAGGTCTATATTTTTGTACTTTCAAATTAATTCCAGCCGAAAGTTCATCTAATAAGGCGCGGGAAGATCGTACTTTTCGTAGACGATTGCCACCGTTTTCAGACCAGCTATTGTCGACTTTCATTGTCATCACAATAGTCTCATTCAAATGAATGAGCATGGGAAAACCTAGAATAGAAGGCACTTCTACCTGACTATCTAATAATGACATAGCCCTGGCTAAGTCAATGCTTTCGACATTAGATAATTGCTTCATTTTATCCTTTAGAGCGACAACCAATCGATGGATGTCTTCAAATGTGTCGATGAATAATAAGTTTTTGCCCGACATTCGCAGCGAGAGCTGGAGTATGATTGGGTGCTCGTGATTCGGATTTCTCAGGTGAGCTAAAAGCTCTAAAATCTCTTCAGACAATTGCATCAACACTTCCGGTCCACCGATGCCTTTAGAAAAAAGTTTCTGCAAGTGTTGAGAGAGACCCTGTTGTCTCATCTGAATCTCCAAAAGTTGGTATTCTTTTCCTATAAATAAAATTCATTGAAATTATTCTCATTAGACATTAGATTGGCGTCAGAGGAATATTATGTATAGACGAGTGAAATACCTGCCAATGGAAACCAAATTCCAAATGTGAAAAGGCTCGGCACAAGTGAACTTTTGGGGTACACTATATCTACTTCCATACTGACATTCTTGTATGACAATCCAGAGTTACGAGTGATTCCCAGTCCTAAGCTCCTTGGTTCGTCGAAATCAGGAGCGTTTGGCGGCAATAAGTTCTTTCGCGAAGACTTCTTCAGATTTTTAATATGTGATCGAATATAGTTTTGAATGTTTGGGTCAGAAATTGATTTAATGGTCTCCAACTGTTGGGCGTTGGCTCCGGACAGCACAACAGTTTTATAAGCTGTTACTCGAACTTCTGTGGGCTCATTGTCTTTGGAAAGTATTTGTATCAATTTCTGGCGAATATTATCGTCAGCCAGTTTTTGAAGAGCCTGAAGGGCTGCCACTCTAACTCCAGAGTCTGCTGCAGAGTTCTGTGCCGTCTCCAAGAGTGAGTTCTTAACAGAATCGTCGGTTTTCGGTCGAATATTGTCTAAAGCTTTGATTGCTGTAATTTTTTCCAAATTACAATCAGTGTCTTTTAGTTTTTGGAGAAGTGCGCCCACAGTTTTCTTTACCGCTGGATTTTCCAAACAATTTTCAGTCTTTTTACAAAAGTTTCTGACCATAATGGAAATGCCTAACATAAATGAACGCTCGCTGTCCTTTGGTTGAATGAGGGCTACTAATTGATCGATAGTTTTCTCAGAGGGCTGGGTCTTCAGCGCAACTAAGCTCAACAATAAAGTGGTCTGAGTTTCGCTCAATTCCTTCTCATTATAAGCATTGATCAGTGTCTGCACCGATGGATCGGATGCCGCGAAGGCGGAGGCGCCCAAAAACAAATGTCTTAGTTTGGGGGACTGACATATCTGCCCAGATTTTGTCACTTTGTCTAAAGTTCGAGTGGCGGCTTCAGGAAGAGTACGGAGTGCTCTTGCCAATGAATGGAAGGATTCAGTCACTTCGGGAGATAGTGTCTCTCCACTGACCTGAGCGCACATTCCTTTCAACAAAGCCAAGACGTCTGCTTCATTAGATGCTTTTTGACCCTCGTCATCTCTAAACAAATTCAAAATTAATTGAGATAAAACTTAGACAGAACTTGAAAATTTTAAACCAACCTGGTCATTAGAAGGGTCTCGGCATTCTTAGTTACAGGTCCTGCGGGCGCTGCGCCTGCAGCTGGGGCTTTACCTGCGAAACGAAGGTTAAGAGTCGACATAACAATGCTCTCATCATTCATTAAGACCCGCTGCTCTTCTAGACATTTGACACTAAAGAGATGCCCGCTTTTTATTTCTTGTAGACATCTTTGGGACGATCTAAGGATCGGTAGGTTTTCTCTCAAAAATTCTGTCAAAAGAGTCAATGATTTTGATTGAAATCCGGCGATATTTTTACGCCTCAAATGGCATTTATTCAGATTTTTTGTCTTTTCCAGCAAAACATTAGCTGGGTCAGTTGTGTCAGATAGTGGGCGGTATGTTGTTGTGCAATGTCCCGAAAAGTCAACCTCTTCCACTGTAGAAGTAGTCGACAAGTCTTTTGTTGTCAATTGCATTGCAGACAAAATTGATTTCTTTACATTCAGTGTCCAAATCTCTTCTTCAGGTGCCGGACAAACTCCCATGATCTTGCCATCATGCGCACCAAATCTCAAGAGAGGGCTAGAATCGAGCTGTTGACTCAATTCTTGAGGGTTGGGTACACCCGACACCTTTGAATCTTTTAATTTTAATGTGAACTCACACGGGCTGAGGACATGCACATCGATTTTGGTACTCAAATCGATTGTATGACCTTCTTTTACGTTAATTATTGTCTGGCCGTCCATTTCTACGGTATAGACCTGTCCCATCTCGAATTGCTGGAACTTTGGCAAAGACTTTGGACATATTTGACCGCAATTCGGTTGTTCTATGGGATGATGGTGATGATATTCGTGGAAGTGGTGGTCAAATGCGCTCAACACGTCATTGTGCGAGTTATGATCTTGATGGTTATTATCATGTGCATGATGATCAGCATTAGCTTCAATGAAAAATAAAGTTTAGAGTTTGGAAATTCAAACATTTATTCATTTCAATAATTCTTTTGTCAATTTTATTGTAAAGAAATTCATATTTCATAATATCTGATAAACGAATGATTTATTTTAAAACTTTTAATCAATTTTGAAGTCTTTAACTTTGGATTAGATTTGAAATCAGTGCCAATAATTATATATCAGACAAGTCTCAGAACAATTGTGGTTTTGTTTTACACTATTTGGTAGTTGAATGAGATTATTAGTTTTAATTTGTCTCGACATTCATTGATTAATCATTAAAAATTGATAAAGTATTATTCAACAAGGTCAACGATATGATATTACTAAGATTGTTTCTACGCCTAAAGATTTAAATTAAACAACTGCTCAAACTAAATTAAATTCTAACTATTATCATGGTGCTATAATCAACAATTTAGAATAATATACTTGAAATTATATATAAAGTTTTATATTTTATATTACTTAAAAAACTAGAAATTCGATTGAATAAGCATGATATAAATTAAACATTTTCAAATTACCAAGAACAATTCAAAGTTAGCCTAAATGTTTGAAAAATTCATGAAATGAGTTATTTAAAGTTTTAAATTTATTTAAATTAGCAACATATTTCAATAATTGAAGCTACTTTAAAGCAGGGTGTACTTCGGCTTAAATGGGGTCAGGGGATGTGTAAGTTAAATTTACCCGACCATTTTACCACTAAATCTGGTTTAAATCCTGTTAGGGCGGCAATTGACCAAATCCCCTTTTGGCCAGAATTGGCATGGGGGGGGGGGGTCGTTCGCTGCGCAGTCAGGCGGTACCAGTTTTTTTAGTTAATGGGGGTTTAGGCATACCCCCTTGGGGCACCCTGCTTTATAGATTTGAGAACAATGATGAACATTTTATTTTGAAATTTTTTCATTATATTGGTATAAAACTAGTAAGCACATCTTTTGTTAGAAAAAGTTTAAAAGACACAGAAAAAGTTTGTTTGTAAAATATCAATGAAATCTTACTTGTTAAGAAACTTAGCACTAAAATAAGTGCTATTTTCTTGTTGAAAACAACCATTTTTGGAAAGCGTCAAAACAGTTGAATTGAAGGCAGAATTGAGACCATCAATCAGTCAAATTAATTGCTTTAAATCCAGTCTTAATAATAGCAAATAAATCACTTTTTGATTGAATTGTGACTATTTGTGAGACCAGAATCCGAATGTTAGCGATCAGAGTCCGCACTCATGTCTTATATAAACTTTTAGAATAATGGAGTGCTTTCATCCCAACCACTCACCAAATCATTCGTCAATAACACTCGAGATAAACGGACAGTGCAAACGATCTTACAATTTTAAATAGGTATCGCCAAGCTCATTCACATGGACACCGAGTTCCATCAGTTTCCCATAATTTTTAAGGCTTCGCTTCGCGCTCAGAAGATGTTTGTCTAATTTCTACGGCTCAGGAGGATTTCCGGTATATCCCCCTTGGTGACCATTGTTTTAAACCTATTCATACATATACATCATAGGTGTCCAAACTCTGCCGACTCAGGGGGATTTCCCATTTTGCCTTCAATCCGTCATTTTGCCTTGAATTCACTGATTTTGGTCATTTTAACCGAATTTTCGACTAAATTAGGCCTAAATTCAGTCTAAATTGTCTAAATACGGTTTAAATCCTGTTTTTACGGTTTTCAAAAAATCCTCCCCTTGGACATCTATGATATACATTTGCTTAGACTCTAAGCCTTAGAGGATGGCCAATAACGAAAAGCTCACCATTCAACTCGGCTTTAGGGGGGCTTCTAGGGTGGGAGTATTGCGCAAATTCCAGTCTATTTTATAGAGAGTCTAGAAATTATATGGTAGTATCATTGGGTATAAATGGCCGTTATCAACCATAAATGCCTTTTTAAAGAGATTTTGACCAGAGTCCGCAAATGGGGATATTTCACCAAATTCCTCAACGGGAGGAATTGGTCAAAAACCCCTTCCGCCGAGCCAAGTGAGGCGGAAAATATTTAGGTTTTTTCTGTTTTTCGATGATTTTTCCAGAAAAACTAGGGTTTTGACGACGAGCGAAGCGTTAGGGTTCTAACGTCATTTTTAAAGATTTTTCGTTCTGAAAATATCCCCTGGGGACCTAAAAAATCTCTCTGAGCTGACGTATCTTGATCATCCTTGCATAATTTGCCTGCCAATAATTAAAATGTACATAGATTTTTAGACGGATTCAACTGTACTTTTGATCAGGCATCGCCAAGCTTTTCGATCTCAAGGGGGGAGATAGAGGGGGGATTTTTCAAAACGAAAAATCACCGAAAAAACCCTAAAATCCCCGAAAAAATCCTAAAAAATTTGCCGCCTCGCTCCGCTCGGCGAAGGGGGGGGCCCTGAGCACTTCGTGCTCAGGGGGGATAAATGCCAATTTTTCCGACACAGGGGGGGATTTCCCGAAAATCCCCCCTCTTGGCGATGCCTGCTTTTGATACATACTTTTTGAGATTATTTTTTTCAATCAAAGCATTAATACCATATGTCGACAAAGGGGGGGGGGATTTTCTGAAAATCCCCCTGAGCCGAAAAATTCGTCCATAATCCTCCTGAGCGCCGCGGCCATCTTTCCGCCATTTTGTCCTCCATTTTCGGTTATTTAGCCGTAAAAATATGATTTAAACCTAATTAAGGACAATAAAGACTGAATTTAGGCCTAAATTAGCCGAAAATTTGGTTAAAATGGCCAAAATCGATGAATTTAAGGC
>JAQGAR010000604.1:0-13474 GCA_034697865.1 Oribatida sp.
AATTATTAAATGAATTTTAAAGAATATTTGATTTTGAATACAAGTTATTTGTGCCTTGGTAGTAAGAGAGCAAAAGGGGCTCTCAAATCAGTTTAACTTAAAGTAACGTAATTAACGTTTAAGTGATTTGAGTTTTGTGTTTACATCACATGATTTGCTTTCAATCAAACATTAATTTAATTTAATTAATGGATAATTACGTTAAGGATCAGGTCATCGAAGTTGAAGATCAAAATGGACTTCCATTCAGTGATATTTGTCCGCCAAATGTTATTCAGATGAGAGTAAAATCGGGAACAAAAATAAGAAATATCATCGACTATTCGACCAAACATTTTATGGACAACTCGTCGGAACGTCAGATAGTGATCAGTGGTTCGGCCGATGCCTCAAACAAAGCCATCAGTTGTGCAGAAATTCTTAAACAAAACTTTGAGAACAAACAGAGACAACATTTGTATCAAATGACAAAAATCGGATTCAAATGTTTTGAAGAGTTTTGGAAACCGAAAGACAATAATTTAGACGTTCTTAAAGTTGTCCGAAAAATACCACAAATTTATATACTTCTGAGTAAAGATTCATTAGATCTGAACGAAAGTGGAGTTCAATACAAAGACTACAATATTTGCAATCAATTGATAGATAAAAACACAAATGGGAATAAACAGAAGCAAAATAACCGAGACAAATCTAAACTCAAAAACAACAAAAATCGTACGAAGAATAACCGAAAAAGTGGTAATGAACCCAATACTGAGGCGAAAGAGACCAAACAAATGGAGACACAATCATAACTCGACATTCATTTCCTTCCGTTTCATTCATTTGACTTATGTTTGATTTTTTGTAATTTTTGTTTTGGACTCAAAACCAATAAATTATTAACAAAACTATTGATATATTCAACACTTTATTCCAAATATAGTTTTCCAGAAACGATAAGTCACTGAAATACAAAGGAATTTACAGTTAATCCGAAAATATATACAGAAATTCACTACAAATTTTGGCCTAAATTTGTTATTACTGACAATACTGTCGTTTAATTATGGCTTTTGAATAGTTTTTCACAAAACATCATTCAATTGATATACAAAACTGATATCAATTCGACATAAATCGGGTCTTATTTTTAAATAATCATTGGTCTGAATATCGACTTATATTCGAGAAGTGTTTAACCGACGAATACTACACACATATGCTTTCAATATTTCGCTAAACCTATAAATAATAAAATGACTTTTCATTGAATTAAGACTTGATTTTTGAATTCAAAGATAAAAAATTATGAGAACTGAAAATCTTTTGAATATTAAGTGACTTTTGAGTGAAATAAAAACAAAACTATAAGTTCGAGTAAAACATTGAGCCATAAAACTGTACAAAAGGTAGGGAAGGGCTGAAACGGTCGCTTCAAAAAAGAAGTGACCACCAAATTGTTAAATTGGTCAGTTGATGCTAAGGAGCGCCTGACACAAGTTTGCTCTGAACGTGAATCGATGTCTTTCTGTTAGCCAAACAATCCGGCGTCGGTATTGTGTCGCCAGTCGGTAGAGTGGCTTCAATTTGAGGCGCGGGTGTGGCCACTGCTGACAACTTTGATTCGGGCAATCGCTTAGATGTTTTGGCGGCCGCTTTCGCCATATTATAGTCACCCGAATCGAAAAATTTTTGCTAATTTTAAGTGATATCAAAAGAAATCTTAGAATACAAACCAAACATTTGATAAAAATATAAATTTCTGACCCCTTTTTGAAGTCGTTTCTGTAGAAACTGAGGTCCGGGTCTTTGGACGTGTGGGTACTTCGCCTTAAGCTTCTCCTCCTCTTCCTTCTCGGTTTTGGCCGACATATTCTGCAAATTAATTCATTTGATATTTAATCACAAAATATTTAGTAATCCAAAGCAAGTCTCAAACAAAACGATTATTAAAATTAAGATAATCTGAGTACAAGATATTGACTTACATTTGGATCAGTTATTTCTTCAACAGAAGACATGCTATTCGTTTCAATTAATACAATCTTTTTATCGGATCTCAAATTTTTAAAAATAAATGTATATTTCGATTAATTGATTATCGATTATATAATTTAATTAATAAAAAGCCAACAAAACAGTGAAAAAAAACAAATAACAAATTGGTTTTAAATTATGTAAACATTTAATATAAACGAAGAAAAATATTTGCGAAGAGAGAGTTTTACTGAAAAATTGCCAAAATTATAGACAATTGAAGTCTACTATTGGTTTGGTTTTTAGGATTAAAGACACAAATTCTGCTAAAATTATCTTCAGTTTGAAAGCACTCAAACACTGCAAACCAATAAACAATAAATTTAAAGGGATTTTGTTGTTATTGCAATCACTGTTTGTTAGCGACAAAACCAGCATGTACACTTACACTGCTCTATTTATTAAATCATACCAGTTTAATATAATATATTGAACTCGTATCTTGTTACTTTCAAAAATAACACGAATGTATTTTCATGGTTAATGAGAGCAACAAATTCCAGTTTTAATACATTTTCTCATTGAAATTAATTTTAAATTCTATTTAAGTCGATGGAAATGAAATCATTTATTTGTTTTAAGTTTACAAAATAAATAGTAAAAACTTGTAGTAAAATAAATATTCTCTGAATTTTCAAAATTTACTGACAAACCCTTAATTTGGATAATAGACCGCATTCTTCATATTCTCAGAGGAAATCCTGTTTCACATTCTTAAACAGCACTCAAATTATTGGACTCAAATTTCCAATAGACTTTCACTTGAATTGACCTTTCATAGAAATGAAAGGCTCCCCAATTCATGGGAAGTCAAGCCTCTAATTATTGGAATATAAGGAATTTTGTACCGAAATATTTAAAGATTAATATAGCCTACAACAGTTGCTAGTTACTATTACAGTAATTTAATTATTTCGAAATTTATTTGAAGATTTTTGCGGTCATTATTTTAAACGTCTTTACTTTGCATTTGTTCTGCTAATTCTTTTAATACCTGCAAATATGATGACAATCATAAATGCCTGCATTACCATCAATATTAAGTACTCAATAGATTAAATAATCCTTAAACTAATTTATTTGAAAATCAAAAGCAATTGAAAAGCAAAATATCTATATATTAACATTTATTAACGGTAAACTAATTTAATTTATGCAAGAGTGAATCTTAATGATTTTATTATTCACACTGCATTACCATGGTGATATTTATTACTAAAAGTGTTTAGATAAATCGATGGAAATTATCGTTAGTGCAAAAAAAGGAGAAAAAATAATTTAATAAAAACTTTTTTTGGTTTCTTAAGTATTTACAGAACTATAGTTTTTTATCAAATGATAAACATTTGAATTGAATGAAATCTTAAAGTTAATAGTCAATAGTCTGTTAATAATAGCGCCAATCATGAGATTAATTTGCAAATTCAATAAAAAATATAAGTGAAAAAATGTAGCGATGAATTTGCATAATATTTTGGCCAATCATCAAATGTAAACAAAAATAATTAACTAGTAGTTAAGTCGCAATTTAGGAGATGCTCTAAAAGCACTAAATAGCTGTTAATGTGCAAGAGGGAATGTTAAACAATTTGATATAGGCTGGAGATTTGCCAGAATATTCTGTATATTCTGTGCGAAGTGAGGGAAAGCAGTCAATAGATGTCAGTTATGTTTGTTTACCTCAATTTGTGCTGAATTTTGAACTCGACTTTTAAAGTGTTGTCGACTAACGCTTTAAACGCATTGTTTTTCTGTCAAATTTCTAATCAAAATTTTGCTCAATTATCACGTTTTACGAACTTATTATTGATTTGTTGCCATAATTATCATCTCATCACTTGTTATAAGAGCTGTTGATTATCTTTTGATCGAAATATTGATTACATTTCGACATTTTATTCGACAAATTTTTGTATAAACAAAATCAGACGCCATTTGAGACCAAAAGTGTAAACAAAAATAATGGTTAAAAATATTCTGTTTTTTCATTAAATAATCCCTTTTAAGGCCATAATCACAATATTAAGTCATTTCAGTTGACTTTCATATCTAATCCTTTAGGAAATTATAGGTTTTGAGCGATAAATATCAAAATTAATGATAAATCCTTGTGTTTACATAAATTTCAATGAACTTTATTCACAAAACTTATATTTTGTTTGTATTTCAGTCAACGCCTGAATTCCTAAAAGGATTACCCGTTTTTGACGAAAACAACTTCACACGCTTCCAGTCGGACGGGTCGTGTCGTACCAACTCGAAGAAGCCGTCGGTTTATCTCCCGACAAAAGATCACCCGTCAGAGCAAAGTATGATCTGTCGATTGACTTCCCTTTCATTTGATTCTAATGTGTTTCCACTAAATAGTAATAACAACAGAAAAGACAAACATTTTGTTGCGTTATTTACACCAACAGTGGGACAAAAAGAAGGCTCTAAAGAAGAGAGAGACCAACGATGACAATGAAAATGAGACCCAAAATGCAAGAAAAAAGAAGAGAAACGAATCGCAACAAAACCAATAACTTATATCACATTAGAACTGATTTATCAAATGATTGTCATTTTAAACACCATTTCGATCTGTCTTAACCTCTATTTTATTCCAAACCATTTTAATGGCATCTTTTCGATTATTTATATCTGTTTTTCGACTATAAGTTATTGATTGAGATATTGATTGAGATATTGATTGAGATTATCCACAATTTTATTAAACATTCATATATTTGGCAATAATTCTAAGTTAAATGCAATTCGTTTTTTTGTTGAAAACAAGTCAAGCGTTTCTTTGATTTTCCACTAAAACATTGGTGTCAACTGAAGAATCATTGGATTCGATGCGATTGTCAGTTAAATGAGCGAATCTGAGCTCAAATCGGGTATATCTGCAAACAAAATATTCGTATCAAATGATTGTAAAATGAATTAAAAATAATTACATTAATATAATTATTGCAATAATTTGTAAAATTGCAGTCAATTGAAAGCTGAGTCCCGAATAACTGTCGCTTTTGATTTCACTTTTGTAAAGCATTGGAAAGAATATTCCGCCCGAAAGAGAGCATAAATTGTGGAAAAGTGTTAGAAATGCAAACACTTTTCCCCTCTCATCGATTGCCACCAGTTTTGAGAGCAGAGACCGAATGGCAGGCAATGGATATTCGGAGAATACCAACAAAAGTATTGACGAAAACATTATATAATTATTGGTCGCGAAACCGATTGTTATTAAACCTAAAGTTCGCGACAATTGACCGATAATTGCAATACTTGTGTCGCAAATATTTGGATAGAAATAGTGTTGAATTAAAGGCAATGCAATTAAGGCGAGTCCTGTGACACCAAATTTGAATCCACTATAATATGCATAACTAGAAGTTTCCCAAACAAGTGGTCGGTTCCGAACAAAAAGAAACAATAGGGACGTCATAACAACTGTTCCATAAGTGACACAAATAAATGTCAGAATCAATAACATTATTAACTTTCTATTGTTTGACTGTCTTTTCTTAAACACAGTTTTGATTACATTAAAGAACATCACCAAAATGTTCCGGTTATTTGTTTGATATTGAGGTTCTCCATGATCCTCTGTTGTTTGGATATGATTTGTGGACAGAGGTCTTAAACTGATCCAAATGTAGAATAAAATGATAGAATGAATCGCCAAATAAATTCCAAAACAAACAAAATATTTGTATTGAATGGAGTTTTTTAGAATATATCCGGCGCTCAGATAACCAATAAAAGCGCCGCAAAAGATGTTGGCCTCCAATACCACTAAACGCAAAGTTCGCTGACTTCCATCAGTAATGTCTGAAATGAGTCCAAAACTATTGGCGAGAAAACTCGGTAAACCTCCCGATAGGCCCGATATTAAGGCGCCGGTCATTAATATTAAGAATATATTAATATTTGAGTCGATATAAACTGAACTAATGATGAAAAGAATTTGAGTGACAAATGAAAAGACGGGTGGAATTGAAAGGGGGACCAGTCTTCCGAAGGCATCGCTATAAGAACCAGAGATAAATGATGTGAAGATTGAAGTTATGGATAGAATAGCGTTGTATTCGACTAATTGGTCGATAGTTTGGGACTGAATTACAGACAATTCTTCGGTTTTAATGTTTTTATCGATTTTGCATTCATTGAAATGAGTTGTGTTTGAGTTTGAATTCATATAATTTAAACAAAACTTTGTGTAAATTAAGTCCTGAACTGATGTGTATTCACCAAAAATGGCCAAAACATACATAAAGACAATCGGCTCCACTGATATTTTCTTAAGGAAGTCCATCACTTCTGTTTGCTCTTAATTATCTCATATATCTCTAAGGATCGTACGCTTTGAACATTACGTAACTTGTTTTGGTAAGTCTTCCCAAGTTTACTAAACTCGTCGATAGAGTTCATTAAAGTCATTCATTCAGAGATTAATTTACTGTCGGCAATAAAAATTATTTGAAAGCCTCAGGGGAATTTTTAACAAATTCAAATTCATTGGAAAATTGGAGCTGTCGCTGTGGTCATATCCCTTGGCCATCCCTACTCTAATTCAAACATACTTACCAAATATTTGTCAAAACATTACTTCTTTTCGGAATAATTTTGCGAATATTCTGTTAATAACTTTTTTGAATAAAAAAAAAGATTTTCTATGGAATCAAAGATGAATTTAATGGAAAAACATTGGATGAAATATTGTATAAATTTAAACCACAATTCAATTCCCAACTTATAAACAAAATTTGTGTCCAAAAACAGTGAATCGATTTATAGAATCTTAAGAAAAATTAACAAATAATACGACAAAACCTTCAAAAAAAAGTCTGAATATTACGAGAATTGAAACAACTATTTTGCACATTAATTATGAATCTCTTAATTAAAGAAATAATTTTTAGTTTTAATTACAAGCATTTGATAATAAAATATATTATTAATAATTTAAATGTAGAATAAGTGTAAAAATATACTAAAATTAGACCATTAATTAAAACTTCAAACATTACAACCATTACTAACATTTAGTGTAAAGTTGTATAACAATTGCATCCAATACTCAATATTATTATTAAGACATTAATTAACGTAAATATAATTATATTTGAGTTTTACTTACGAAAAAAGTATATTTTCTGAATATTAAGGAAAGATTTCGGATATTTTGATATTAAATGACTTTTTCATAGTTTTCCAGATTTTGCATCAAATATGAAAATTAGTCGAATTTACTGCACATCTCTGTTATCACCGAATAATTCAAATTATACTCTCTTTAAATATTTGAGTTATATTTTCGACAAAACTAAATACTCTCTTATTTTTCATTAGTTATTGTGATTTCATAGATATATCACAGTATTGACAATATTCGCAACGAATATTAAATATATTTATATTATATTTATATATAAAAATCGTCGCATTTTTCAAATTAATATTTCTTCCGTTTAACCACTAAAATGACGGGTCCTTCGGGTAGTTTCTTGAGGAAATTCCAGGCCTCAGTTCGAGTCATATTAATAACTGAGTGTTCGTTAACTGTAATGACTTCATCGCCAGAGGCCAGAGTTGCCTCTTTGTCCGCCGGTCCCCCTAAAACACAGATAAAAACATTTAGTGATTCAATGATAAAAATTGAGTTCAGTTCACAAACCTCTGAATATCCTTTTGATAGCGAGCGGTCGATCGCCGAGAGGGGAGTCTTTGCCGCCCTCTAAGATGAATCCGAGTCCCGTCACATCCTTTTGAAGCTCTGCGCGAAGTATTTTGTAAATTGATTCTGAATTCTCCGAATCTCTTATTGAAGATAAATGAGAAGAAGATATGATGTCTTCGCTCGAAGTATGATATGAATTGGAGTTCGTGTGATGTGTGCTATCCGTCAAATCAGAACTACTCTGTCGGGAGTGAAACCCATTATCTGAGAAGTGGTTGGCTGTCATTCGCGACAAAACGATTACAACTTCAGGGCGGGGGGCCTTCATTATATCCAATGCTTCTTTATGTGAAACGCCTTTCAATATCTTTCCTATCAATCAAATACAAGAAAATTAATTTAAATGATTCATTCATTGCTTAATATTTTTAACAAACCATTTATGGAAAGAATGCGATCTCCTCTTTTAATACGTCCGTCCCTATCAGTGATGCTACCATTTATTACTCGGTGAACCTGAAATTATGTCATTAATTTTAATATATGGAGACATTTATTCGATTCTTACAGTTATCTCTTTGGTTTCACAGTCGGAACCACCGGCAAGAGTTATACCAATGCTTCCACTGGTTTTGTACTCTCTGTGAAGAACAACGACTTGAATGTTGTGATTATTTATGTCATTTGACTCCAGAGAATGATTCGCCTCTTCTATCAATTGTTGTAATTCTTGGGGAGATATGATACTCGTTGAAGAGGCCAGAGATGATACCGACCCATATTGTGAGTCTCTAAGATTGGACGTAGAGCTCGTTCGCATTCCCAGTGATCGAACAGCAGTACCCGAACAGCTGGCTCCTGAATCACTGGTCAAAGAGTCAATTGACGACATCCTCTGATGATTTGTCAAAACAGTTTCTTCTTTTTCAATGGGTTTTTCTGAAATCTCCGTCTTTTCTTCCGAATCTTTCAATAAATGGTCTGGACTTTGGTTTTCGGTCTCTTCATTAGTTTCTATTTTTTCGACGATTACTTGCGGTAATTCTTGTGGTAATTCTTGTGGTAATTCTTGTGGTTCTTCGACATCCGTCACAGTTTTGTTATCGATATTGTCGTCCATTACATTTTGGATGTCATTCACAACCGAAGGATTTTTATTATGTTTTGTTTGAGAAGAAGAGGAAGATGAAGAAGAAGACCAAGAATCGCCTCCATTTGATTCAAATACTTTGCAGATATCACTAACACTTCTCGAACGAGACTTAACTGAAGTATCGGAACCACAGTCAGAATTGGAATCAATCGATAATCTTGGAAAATCAATTTCATCAATAATTTCTAACTCTTTTATGGTGTTCTCTAAGTTTCTGATTTCCGTTTTCGGACAAAACATTGGTTCTATTGGTTTTGGAGTTTCAATCGGAGGAATGGGTTCATTGTTAGCCACGATTTTAGTCCGTGGCATAAGAGAAGGAGGCATTCGACTCAAGTTAGCGTTGGGTTTGGGTGGGAGTGGAGGCGGAATGTTTTTATTAATTGGAGAAAAGATTTCAGAACCACTTCTTTGTTCCCATTGCTCCGCCAGTGCTCTGAAATTTTTCACAGAATAAGAATTGTTATCATTTTTTATCAAAACGTTTTCGTTTTCGATTGGATTCTTTAGAACTGTCAGTTGTGTCCCCAAAATCTTAGGTCTTGTCAGCTCTGGACTCATCGACTGTTCCATCGAATCAGATGTTGTGTCTGAGGCCGAGTCGTCAGCCCTAACTGAAGAGTCTTCTGATGTCTTATGACTTAATGTGGAGGAGTCGTCGTCGCTATAGTCAGAGTGAATAAGACTTCGCGTAAATGTCTTATCGATCGAACGATTGAATAAATTTTCTGATTTATTATTAGTATTCATACTTTGTATTGGATTTGAATTATAACTGAAAATATTTCTATGAATCGAATAATCATTTTCCGATAGTTTATTATTAGTGAGACTATTAGTGACACTCTTCCGCTCACAGATTGTAGGCTTAGGTTTGTTATCCAAATAAGGCAATGAATTATACAATTTGTTGTTAAGAACAGGACTTCTGTCAGAGGATTGATTACAAATAATGTCGTTTTGTGTCATAGAATTCATTTGTGTCTTATATAAGTTGTTTATGGAGGAGTCAGCCGACGATCTCTTCTCTAACGAGAATTTTAAAGAATTATTGAAATTGAAGACATCCGCAGAATATCTCCTTTGAACTGATGAATGACGATATGAATCGTTTACACTCAATGCCAACTGTTCTTCGAGTGAAGGCGTACTCTTGGAACTACTCAGGCCATCGATATTAGGCGAACTAACAGCGGTTTCTGGCATAAGAGGAATGACTGGTTTGCTGTGCGATAAAGAAAATTGAAACTGAGAGTCGTTAGGACTCATAGTTGTCATAGAATTGGAACGATTAAAGCTCGGAACGAAAGAGTCGGTGCTATCGGACGCATTTTCGTGGGACGCGTTATTAAGTAATGACAAACTGCGAGGCAATTCCAGTTGTCGGCGCTTAAACGCTGGCGAATATTTCGGAATCGAAGCATTATTTGCCCAAAAGGGTAATGACGGCGGGTCTGATAGTAGTGATTGACGCCCTCCTGAGCTATAGTTATTCGATATGTTTGGTTGGCTTTGAACCTGACTTTTCTGAGTTAAAGAAATCATTTCTTCGGGTTTAGGAGTCATCAATAAAGAACTGGTTGATGTATTGCTCAGAATTGTGGGCAAAGTCTTACTGACTGCTGGTTGAGAAGCAGTCGGAATGTCAGGAATTATTAAACCTTTTAGTTTCGAAGCGTTTTGTTTTCTGGTTTCGAGTATTGACGACAAAAGATTTCCATTAATCAATGGTTTGTGAACTCCTATACCAGAGTAGGCATTGTTCTGCACTGAGCTATCATTAGGCGAACCCAAACTGGAATACCTTAGATATGATGGCTGCAAATGACCGCTGTATTGAGGAGTTGTAGTACTCTGTTGTGGATTATCTGATGAAAGTGAAAGAGAAGACGACTTCTTGTGAATGAAAGTACTTTTTGTATTATAAACGCATCCGTTTTGCGATTCATTACTTTTATCTGAAAATTGGTTGTTTATAATCACATCCGACTTATCATTAATTGAAAGTCTTTCTGAAATCAATTCATTTTTGCCATAAAGAGCTGACGACTCGTTAGTGAATGGGTACTCATTTTTTATGGATGGGTTGGTTTTTGACATAGTTTTGATGCCATCCTTTATCTCTAATCCATCATTAGTTTGATTGTCAAACATTGCGATTCTTTCTCTCATACTTCTCAATGAATCAGAAGTTTTGTTTGAAATATTTATTTGATTGTTTGTCAATCCATTCGATGCCGTTTCCGACAGGAAATCAGACGAAGGATTACGACTTCTTTCGATTATTTGTCTCTTCAGTTTGTAGTTAGGAAGTGGACATGAATCCAATTCGTCCATTGAATCTGAAGACATGGATGTGATGCCAGTGTCGCCATCAGAAGAATTGTCGCCATTACTCGACTTGTATTTGATTCGAGTGACAGCAACATTGGACGGACCCTCTCTGTCGCCTCTGCTCATCAAAGGGCTATTGAAATCTAGTTCAGGGCTGGGAGTGTCCGTATCAATGAAAACGCCAGAGTCTTCGTGAACTGGTGTTTGAAACATATCATAGGAAAGGGTTGTATTCAATCCATTAGATGACTGGCCATCCATGTAATTCAATGTGATTTCCCGGCCATCGGGTGGTTGTCTGGCATATGTTGGCGGCGGACACGAGTTCAACAATACATCTCTGGAATTGTGGTTTCGACGCATTCGAATCATTTCTTCGTCTTCTTCTTCTTCTTCTGTTTCTACTATTGCTTCTTCAATTTTATCTTCTATTTTAAGTTTTACTTCTTCTTCAACTTCTTCTAGAACTTGTTGTTCTTCTTCTGACTTTTCTTTTTGAATGGCGTTGTCTTGTGTTTGAACTGCGATTAAAACAATTTTGTAGAGAAATATTCAGAATATGTTCAAAGATTAGATTCAACACATATTTTCACTTTCGAAACGTTTGAAAAATAATTTTTAGTAATTTATCAAAAATAGCGAATCTGTTTTAAATGCCACATGTCTTATGGCTTACATTTATTTATCGATAAAAGAGTATATCTTTTGATTCTTGTTTTTTGTTAGTCGAAATATTTTCTGCACTGAATAATTCATATTTTAATAATAATCTCTTTTGAGCTCAAAATTAATGGCAATCAATCAAATGGTAACTCAAAAGCAATCCTTTTATGAAATAGAATTCAATGATTGTTTGAGTCAATAATATTATGAATATTTTGAAATATTCGTTGAATGCCTTCAATTGATTTATTGATAGAGAAGAGAAAAGAGGAGAGAGAGAGAGAAAAGAGGAGAGAGAGAGAGAGAGAGAGAGAGAGAGAGAGAGAGAGAGAGAGAGAGAGAGTCGTTCAAACAGTGAATAATAGCATCTCTTAAAAAGAGCAAAAAGATTTAAAAGTTTTTAATTGTCGGACAACTTTTAATTAACGAGTAAATGAACTTCACTTCACTTTATTCTTAAAGTGATTTATCAGTAAATTCTTACTTATGTTTAATGTTTGGAATTCCAGACAACTTTCAAAATGATTTAATGTAAGGAATTCTGAATAACAAATCGATATCTCATATGAATGTATTGAACGACTACTCCATTCCAGTCATACAAATGTTTTGTTAAATAAATTGATTTTTCAATTTCATTAATGGAAAGAACTATAAATTATTTATATGTTATTTTGTTTTAAGTTTAAAAGAATAAAACTTATGTCTAAATTGGATTTTTTCAAAAATATTCAAAGAAATAAAGAATTGTTAATAATTTCTCTGATATTCTTTTATAAGCGAAGTTTCAAACCATAAATTCATACACTTTTATAATACATTTAACATTCAGTTTATCGATTTTGTGATTAATGTATTAAATCCATATATAATAACAATAATATTATTGAAGTCATGAAACATATATTGTTATCGAATAACAAAATGTTTTTTGTTTTCCTCATTTCATATCAATTTCATTGAGTCTATCATTTGGGGCAAAAATAGACAAAAATATTTTGGGTCACAAATATGGCATTGAATTGAATTATATTCTCAAATGAACTTCTCGTCGATTGTTATGAAAACTCAATTTCCACGACTTTTACTCAACCGTTGAATTCAATGAATTCTTTGTCCATTGAATGCATTGATTTTCACACAAATTCATAGACATTGCAATGAATACAAAAGGGAAAAACAAAAGCTCTTATTCTGAGAAAATTAATCATCAAAAAAGGCATTTCCTCACATTTTAGGCAAGTTTTCAAACAACTATTACTCAATAGAAGAGTAGTTTATTAATCGAAATCTAATGCTAAACATTTTGTGCCTCAAACTTATGAAATGTTTAATTATTAAGAACCGGTGAAGGAATTCCTGACTGAGCTTCAATAGAGTGCCAACGAATTCCTATTATTTTTGCCTTGATTAATAATTTTTAAGTTTTATTAACACTGAATTATCCATTGAATAACAAAACATTTGAATGCTTTGCATTCAATTTTGATGAAATAGTTTTGGAAAAGAAGTTCAGACGAATAAAAAGAGAAAAATTGAATTTTGTTTTCTTTGGTCTTAGACGGGAGTTGTTGTCAGCGATGGTCTGCTCATCGGTTTCATTGAACGTAAATATTTCAAACTTAAAAACTACT
>JAQGAR010000605.1:0-13473 GCA_034697865.1 Oribatida sp.
AAATAACACTTTTCTTCACTTTTAGTTTCAAAACTGATAAAGGATTAGGACAATTCATACCTCTAATTTTAATCATTAATGTAAACAAAAAATAAGCTCTTAAGCTGATTAGGTCTTTTAGGTCTTAGGACATTTCGGATACGACCATTAACAGTAGATGGAAGAGTGTATGCCTGGGGTGATAATAGCTACGGGCAATTAGGGTTTGGCCATAATAATGATGCTTACGCTCCTCAATTGATACAAATTGTATCGACTAAACAAATCTCTTGTGGTTTAAATCACAGTCTTTTATTAACAAAATGGGAAGAATTGTATTCATTTGGTTCTAATAGTTGTGGACAATTGGGTATTGGCAATAAAGACAATCATAATAAGCCATTCCTAATCAATAATACAAAATTCAAGAAAATATTTGCATTCGAAAACTGTTCGATGGCTTTGAGTGAAGAAAATCGAGTATTTATTTGGGGCGACACCAAAAACTCACAAATTTTAGAGCCCTTTGAGACTAATTTCAATTCATTTCAAGAAACGATTCTATTTTATTGCAAAAATATAATCAATTATAAACCATTTTCGCTCAAAGACTTAATCAATGAAAAGCCAATCAACAGAGTAATGAAAACGATGGCCAAAGCCTTCAATGACCAGAAATCAAGTGATTTGAAATTTAAACTCAAACGCAAAGGAAGTGAAGAATTTGAGTACATTTATGGTCACAAATGGTTTGTTGGAAAACAAAGCGAACACTTCGAGAGAATGTTTGCCAATAATTGGTCTGAAAATAATTCCAACGAAATTGAAATCGAAGGATATTCTTATGAATCTTATTATCAGTTTATTCGTTGTCTTTACACCGATTCTATTGAAACAGAAGACACGGAACTATTGATTGAAATATTTTCAATTGCAGACCAATATTTGGACGAAGAGATTAAAACTAAATGTCTTAATCATATCAAACTTCTATTAAAGGTCCGAAACGCCTGTTCTCTCTATTCGAATGCTCTGAAGATCGGTTCAAAAGAATTAGAAGAATATTGCTTTGAATTCTTGATGAAGAATATGAATGATATCATCAAAACTGAAGACTACAAACAAATGGACGCCAATTACGCCAAAAATTTCTTAACTGAATCCATGAAAAAACTAAAATTTATTCAAAACCTTTCGGTATAAATAAAAACTTTTCTTTAAAATTCTATATTTCAAATAAGGATCAGGGTATAATCCTAACAAAAAGAATAAAATTGAGGTCAATTTAAAATATGAAATGTTAAAAAATTTATTTAAATCTTTTGTACTATTTTTAAGATTAAAATTAAGATTAAAAGCAAATTAGAGACAACTCTTCACTTGTCTTCCAAATCATATGCGAGTATTGGACTCAACCACTTCTCTATGGTGTCAACCGACTGACCCTTTTTTTGTGCGTAGTCTTTGATCTGATCGGAGTCTACTTTTCCGACTGCAAAGTAGACTGACTTGTGATGTGAAAAATAGAGACCACAGGTCGAAGCGGCGGGAGTTATGGCCAGCGATTCAGTTAGTTCTATACCAGTCTTTTGCTGGACATCCATGAGGCGCCACATAGTTTCCTTCTCAGTGTGGTCGGGTTGACTCGGATAACCGGGTGCGGGACGTATGCCGTCGTATTTCACTTTAAGTAAGTCATTGATTTGCATCTTCTCGTTGTGAGAATAACCCCAAAACTCTTTGCGAACCCTTTTATGCATTTCCTCAGCAAAGGCCTCAGCGAAACGGTCGGCAATAGCTTTGGTCATAATTTCGCGATAGTCATCATGGTCCTTTTGGTGTCGGTCACACAACTCTTGAGACCCAAAACCAGCGCTCACCACAAAGAGTCCGATATAATCTGTAATTCCACTCTCAATGGGAGCAATGAAGTCAGCGATTGAGAAGTAGGGGCTGTCGTCGTGTGCATCCTTCTCTGCCTGTTGTCTAAGGCCATAGAAAGAGGCCAAACGGTTGCCGTCTTCGTCGAAAATGGCAATCTCGTCGTCATTGATAGTGTTGGCCCTATAGAAGCCGATGATTCCACGCGCCTGAAGGAGGTTCTGGTCAATAATCTCATCAATCATTTGGTTGGCCTCGTCGTACACTTTTCTGGCTTCGGCTCCGACTGTAATCTCATACAAAACATTAAATCTGTTGCCGACTAATATAAAAGACAAACCTCTTTCGTCATCGAAAATCCTGGGAAACCCTCTGTTTGGATACCTTCCCCTCAATTGCCAGACATCGAAGAATGGCTTCCAATCGATATAATCGACGAGTTTTCTCAAATCATAATTCGTGAACACTTTGGTACCAAAGAATTGCGGGGGAGTTATGTCTGACTGTTTGAACTCTATTCGAAGTTTGCGCTGTCGAGCCTTCTCTATAGAGAGGTAAGCCCTGTCGCGGAGTGACTCGTAGTGGTCCTCCCGTATCATATCGTAGTCATCGCTCAAGTCTTCTAAAAATTCTTCTCTAAGTTTATTGTCGAGAAGTCGAGAACAGACGACAACACTCTTAGAGGCGTCCAAAACATGAACAGTGGGTTCACTATAACGGGGAGCGATCTTCACAGCGGTGTGTCGTTTAGAAGTGGTCGCCCCACCGATCAGAAGCGGCACTTTCAGACCTCGCCGTTGGAGTTCTTTGGCAACAAAAATCATCTCATCGAGAGATGGAGTGATGAGTCCACTCAACCCAATGAGGTCAGCATTCATTTGGATGGCGGTCTCTATAATTTTGTCGCAGGGGGTCATTACTCCTAAGTCGATTACATTGTAGTTATTACAGCCGAGAACAACGCCCACAATGTTTTTGCCAATATCGTGGACATCGCCCTTAACTGTGGCCAATACGACAGTCCCCGCATGACTCACTTCAGTGCCAATAGTCTCTTTTTCCATGAAAGGGATCAAATGTGCGACGGCTTTCTTCATAACTCGAGCAGATTTTATGACTTGTGGCAAAAACATCTTTCCCTCACCGAATAGGTCGCCGACAATACTTATTCCGTTCATAAGTGGCCCCTCTATTATATGTAATGGTCGCGCATAAGTACTGGTGTTCTGTCGCGCCTCCTCTACATCAGCCACAACGTGAGCGTCGATTCCTTTGACTATTGAATGGGAGAGCCGTTCTTCGACAGATTGTTTGCGCCAGTCTTCCACTTCAACGACAGTTTTGTCATTTTTGCCGAATTTCTGGGCGTATTCTAAGAGCTTTTCGGTTCCGTTCGGGTCTTTATTCCAAATGATATTTTCGCACATCTCTAAGAGGTTGGGATCGATATCTGTGTACGGGGGAAGACACCCGGCATTGACAATACCCATACTCAATCCGGATTTAATCGCGTGATATAAGAAGACTGAGTGCATGGCTTCTCGTATTTTCTCCATTCCTCTGAATGAAAATGAAAGGTTGGATATTCCGCCACTGATTTTAACCCCTGGACAGGAGGCTACTATCTTTTCGGTGGCTCTGATGAAGTCAATGGCATATTCGTTGTGCTCTTCCATTCCGGTGCCGATCGTAAGAATATTGGGATCAAAAATGATATCATTCCTATTGAAGTGAACCCTCGGACCGACGAGTATTTGATAACTTCTGCAACAAATCTTGACTTTAGTGGCCTCATCGGCCGCCTGACCCGTCTCGTCGAATGCCATGACAACCACAGCGGCACCGAATCGTTTGATAAGATTGGCTTTGGCCACAAACGCGTCCTCTCCTTCTTTGAGACTAATTGAGTTGACGATACACTTTCCCTGAGCGCACTTCAGTCCCGCTTCGATTACATCGAAATTCGAGGAATCGATACAAAAGGGAACTTTGCATATATCGGGTTCCGTTCCAATCAAATTGAGGAAATGTGTCATCTCTTTCTTGCTGTCCAACATTCCCTCATCCATATTGATGTCGAGCACCTGCGCCCCATTTTCCACCTGACTTTTAGCAATCTCAATGGCCTGACTATATTTGGTCTGACGTATAAGTCGGGCGAATAACTTACTTCCGGCAACATTACAACGCTCCCCGATATTGATAAACAAATCGCCCTTGCTCCATTTGAATGGCTCCAAACCACACAAATAAAACTTGTCTTCCGGTTCCGATTTGATAGTTCGGGGTTTGAGGTCTTTAACGGCGGCTGCGATTTGACGGATATGATCGGGTGTAGTACCACAACAACCGCCCACAATATTGACTAAGCCGTCGGCGGCAAAACCTCTTATATGTTTGGTCATACTTTCTGGAGTCTCGTCGTATTCGCCGAACACATTTGGGATTCCGGCGTTTGGATAACACAACACATATCTGTTTGACGCAAATTCACTCACAGTTTTAACAAAAGGTCTCATTTCCTCCGCACCCAAAGCACAGTTAAGGCCTATAGCTGTCGGCTCCCCATGAGATACACTGATTATAAAGGCTTCGGTAGTCTGTCCGGACAGAGTCCGACCACTCTTGTCGACAATAGTTCCCGAAATGAAAATTGGAACTTTGAAGTGCGGAAACTCATCAAAAACTGAGTGAATGGCAAAGAGGGCTGCCTTTGAATTAGCCGTATCTATAATGGTCTCCACTAAAATGAGATCTGCTCCTCCTTCCAGTAGACCCAAAGCCTGTTCTCTATAAGCAGTGACCAATTCATCCCATTTGATGTTACGAAAGGCCGGGTTTTCCACTTGTGGTGAAATAGATAAAGTTTTATTAGTGGGCCCCAAAGCGCCGGCAACAAATTTTTTGCCGCCGAACTCTTTCTCGTAGTCATCACAAGCTTTGCGGGCAATAATCGCCGACTCCTTATTGATTCGAAAGACTAGATGTTCGCATTGATAATCTGCCTGTGCAATTGTAGTGCCGCTAAACGTATTGGTCTCAATGATGTCGGCCCCACTTTTTAAGTATTCGGTGTGAATGTCATAAATGATCTTTGGCTGAGTTAACGACAGAATATCGTTATTCCCTTTGAGAGGTTTGGGGTGATCGACGAGTTCAATGCCCCTATAGTCGGCCTCTTCTAACCTATGTCTTTGAATCATAGTTCCCATCGCGCCGTCAATGATAAGAATGCGCTCCTTTAAGGCACTCAACAAATCGTGTGAACGAATCCCAGTCATTGTCTTATTTGAAGCGATAAATGCACTGAAAATAAGTTTAAATTTGTTTCTTATATTTTGAATAAAACTTTTTAAATCTTAAATCAAAACATTACAAAAACTTTTAAGGCTTTCTAATCGAAGAAAGATTCGATTTTTTAAGCTTTTTATAGACTTAATCACAGCATGTGATTGATATTGCATTGGATTTTGATAAGGGATAATTTATCAGAAACTTATAATTCGTTGTTAGTGTGTGACCGAATATTTTCTAAGAGTAAACATTCTTCGTTTAATTTAGCTTAAATAATCATGTTTTATTTTTTAAATGCAATGAATATACTAAAAGTTATTATGCAATGTTAAATTATGGAGCTAGCGCAAAATTGTTCATTTATTCAAATCATGTGCTTTTTATCAATCGATTCCATTTATTAATAAACAATTAGCAAAACTTTAAGCCTTTGGTATTAAAAACTTAGTGTAATCCTTGAAAATAAAGCACCATGTAAATAAAGCACTGAAATGTTTGAGAGCACAAGAGGAGTGGCATAACACTGGACGTTACATAAAAATAAAGCATAGCTTTGCACCAACAGTTAAAGCATTGCTTTAATTGTTTGATTTGATTGCTTATTAGGCTGTTATGCCACTCCTCCTGTGCTCTCAAACATTTCAGTGCTTTATTTACATGGTGCTTTATTTTCAAGGATTACACTATAGACTCTTATTTAATTTATTAAATTGAATTTATTTCTGGAAAGTTTCCACGAATCCAAACTTCAATTTTTCTTTTAAATGACTAAAATTTGTAAGTAAAAGTAACTTGTTAAAAAGTTATCTTGGTTTACCTATCCTCATCTTATTAAACTACACCTGTACTGTGCTGTAGATGTAAACATAACGCTGGCAAAAACAAGAAAAGTAATGTACATGTAAAATCTCACCTTGAAAGTTTGGATAATTACCACAATAGAGATGAACTGCCAAAAATCACTAAACAGCTTTCAAAATTATTAATTTTTAATTAATTCAATATTTAAACAATTAAAACAATCGGGTCAAATCATTTATTGATATACTTTTGACATTTGACTTAAAATAAATATCGGGATCACTCTCTCAGATGAGTCAATTGCATCACATGTTTGCCCGGACGCCGAAAACATCACTTAGTTATTCAATCCTGATTAGCCTAATAAATAAACTGCACACAAATAATAAAATCAAATAGATAAGCTTGATAAAAAAAACTAAGATTCTGTTAAGAATTGACTGATGACATAAACCAAATATAACTATAATATCACTTTAATATAAGTTTACTTATAATGCGAAAACATTTTAAAAACCAGTTTAATTGAAATTGGGCGATTTGCGACTGATCACCAACTTCTTATCTGGAGATTGATCTTGCTCACTATAATATGTAAAATACGTGTAAACGCTATTTCCTTTGAACTCCACAGAGAAGGTTTGTATCGAAAATCAGATGAGAAATGAGTTGAACCAAAGCTTTAGTAATAGACGTCACTTATTGTTATCTTTTTATTGAATTTCTCAATGTTTACAAAACAAATGAGAATTTGTCTCTAATTTTGATTCGGTTTTAAATCACATTTAAGTCGATATAATGCCATCGATAGCCCAGTGGTTGAACTTGGATAAACTCCGAAAACTTGTCCAAGTGGTCAGACATAATGGCGGAATACGCGGATCCTTTTACAAGCTGTACAGGTCAGTCCAAATTTTTGTTAATTTACTCAATTTAGTTTTAGTTGACAAACAAAATACCGGATATTTTGCGCTAAATTTCCTGTATTTTAGTCTCAATCCTGTAATAAGTTATTTATAATACAATTTCCTGTAATTAAATCAAAACAAATACCATTTGATGGTCAGAATGGATGAGCTAAAGATCGGGACATTAGTCGGTGTCGACAAATACGGCAATAAATACTATGAAAACAATGAGTACTTCCACGGGAGGAACAGATGGGTCGAGTACTCTGACGACGCGCACCTCGATTATGACGCCTCCCAAATACCAGGCGAATGGCACGGATGGATGCACTACAGCACAGACATACCGCCCTCAAAGCAGCCTCCCGTTCAACACAAATGGATGATTGACCACACACCTAACTTCACGGGCTCTCATCTGCAGTACGTGCCCTATAGTACAACCCGGGAGAAGATCCAGAAGTGGGACAAACTGTTACAGTTGTCCCAAACGGATGTCAAGCAATTGAAATAATAGTTTTTCAAATTCTGTTTGTTTTTCGCTCTTTTTCTGAGTTTAGCTGTAATTTAGAGACAAAACTATATTTAAAATAAATAATTCGTTGAAATAGTCGTCAAATAGTGATATAATCCATAGTTTTTGTTTCGAAAAACTTGTTTTGGATTCTCTGAACTGATTCTTCAGGAATTCCTAACCAATTCGTCAAAACGTTAATTAGTTTTCAGTTATCTTTGAATAAATGAAAACAAGTTTTTTAATTGGATTTTATTTCTTGAAATACAAAAAAAATTGGTTTCAAAGGATGACTCAAAAAGTAGTCAAACCATTAATTTTTCTAAACTAAACAAATACCCAAAATATGAGACGATATTAACGACAAAAACATTGAAATCATTGGCAAAAGTCGTTCTGTAAATAGAGTTCACATTAAATGATAATAAATGTTATAAAAAAATTGTTTGAATAGATTTATAGCTTATAAATAGCTTTATTTATAGCTTTATATTGTCATTGAAATCAAAGTGATCTTCCCTTTCCTCTGCTTTGCTGACACCCGAACCACAAAAATTCAATTGGATATAAATCTCTCAAATTGAGTATTGATTACGAAAATATTCAACCAATCATTGGTTGGCTTTCAGTCGTATTAAAGATATAAAGAATAACTTTGTTTTGAGGAATTCAGTTGAAATGATCTCTCATTTTAATCACTCGATAAGAGGATCGAGTCTTTCACACTTGAACTTTGATTTCCAGATTCATTTGAATTTCTTTTGAGAGAACATAAAAACAATTTAAAGAAGTAAACAATTTTTGAGAAATAATTGTCTCAAACTGAACAAAGTTTTCGATCAAAAATGAGTTTTATTCTCATATTTCTGTTGAGTTTTTTCGCCATCAGTTCCAGTGCTGCAGATGTCAACGATGTTAATAAAGGTTCGCCGTCTAAACACCGTATTTAAAGTTAGTCATGTGATTGATTTTGAAGTATCTTGGTTAATTTTTTGTAGAATCGTCTCTCACTGATGGGAGAATCAATGAGCACAACACAGACCTGTGCTCAGAGAAGTGCTCCAAAGAGATTGAAAGCCTAAAGAAGAATATAACAGAGCTTTACGCTGCGTTTATGACAGTTCAGTCGCAATTGGAACACCTCAACCGACACATGTCTTTCCATGAAAAGGCACTCAAACATATTGCCGTTTGGGGTCACAGACCAAATGAACATCACCATGATCACAATCTAAACATCACGGGTCGTAATGAAAGTGCTCACCCTGAAGGACGAGATGATGTGAGGGGATGCAATGGATGTAATGGATTTCCACATCAGCATCACGGCCATAATCACCACAATCATAACCACCAACACCATGGTCATGGGCATCAACATCACAGCCATGGCCACTCCCCTCCTTGTGGTGGAGGCCATCAATGTGGAGGACCTGGTCCTCCTCATGCAGTTGAGACCGTCGGCCAAAATCCATATCCTATTATAGAGAATAAAGACAAGAAGAAAGACAAAGACAATAACAAAGATAATAATAAAGACAATAACAAAGACAGTTCGGAAGAATCATCCGAAGAACAAGAATCGAAGCCCACTGTTGTGAAAGTTTTACCCAATTCTCAGCTCAAAGACAACGAAACCATTTCTTTAAATGATTCGCAGACAACAAACTCATCGAAAGACTCCCCGAAAACTATCCATTTTTCAAAGCCCGCTGTTGAGGAACAGCTTTATTTCCAATCAATGCAAACAGAGTTTAAGGAATGGTTCACTAATATGTTGAATGATATCCATCACAATCACGGAAGAGTCGATCGGTCAGAAAATGGCTTCAAAACTGGAAGACATTTGGGACAGTCGGCCATCGATGACATGGAAAATGCCTTGAATTCTGAAGACATGATATTCGCGACCTGTAATGTAAAGCCTAACCGTCACATCGCTCTTCTTAACCAACAAGAGGTCGAAGGAACCATTAATTTGTGGCAATTGAAACATAGTAGAGGTCCCCTCCATATGCATATCAAACTAAAAGGTTTCAAATTGAATAACCACGAGCACCAAAATGATGGTCATCACAATTCTAACGTAAGGCGAGTCCGAGAATCGATTCTAATGCCAGTTGAGATCGAGCCGGAAGAGTCGACACTGCCGGCGGGTGCTTCGCATAGCCATGCTTTTCATGTGCATGAATTTGGTAATTTGTCGCGCGATTGTCAGTCTGTGGGCACTCATTATAACCCATTGAACCTTGCTCACGGCGGACCCTATGATGTGATCCGACACGTCGGCGATTTGGGAAACATCCGGTGCGATCGAAACGGAGAAATCGATTCTGAGTTCAGTTATAGTCAAATCTCACTTTCGGGAGTACACAGTATAATAAACAGATCTCTTGTGGTAAGAATTCTAACTCAAAGATGGTTTTAGTGTTTATATCTCATTTTAATCCCAAATTAGATCCACAGTTATATCGATGATTATGGCCGTAATCCTAACAGTCCTTCCAGTTTACAGACTGGCAGCTCAGGCGTCAGAATCGCCTGTTGTCTTATAGAAGAAGTCAAACAATTACCCAAAGAAGTGGACTCTCAGAGTAATATTGGATCTGTTGCCAGCCCTGCCTTAAGATCGAAGAAGCGAAGAAGAGATACATCTGAACCGGTATTCGTAAACAGAAACCGTTACGAAGACTCAGATTTGAGTGAAATTCTCAAAAGGATTGCCAAATACGAAAGCGATCGCAAATACAAGAGATTTGATTTCAATTAAACACATTCTATAATAGGACTCACTATATATTGTAATCAGAGTCCGGAGAAGGGGTCCGACCGCCACTTCCCAAACAAATAAAGACAATCATAAAACAAATAACATGTAAACCATTCATTGAAATTCTTTAAGAAATTATTTATTTTATAAAATTTGAACCAAAGAAGAGTCAAATAAATCATAGTTAAAGCGAAAAAATCTTAAGTTATTTGAGAAAAATTTATTTCAATAAAAGTCGGAAAATGAATGAACAGTCGATAAAATGTCGGCAAAAGTCTGTTAATTATGAATACAAAGAGTGAGTTCTCAAAAAACAAATCTATTGAAAAATAGGCGAAAATTTATGAAACAAACGATAAAATAAGTGATCGAAACATACATTTAGTTTACTTTCATTCAAAATAATTAAAAATTTATTTAAATACCAAAAAATTGTTTGAAATAAAGAAATGAAATTCTGAGTCGAGTGAGGACTTCGAAGACCAGAAAAATTCAAATAAATTTGATTCTGTTTTCCGAAAAAATGTTTTGTCAAACAATTCAGACAAAGAGAAAACACTTTTCAATCAATTAATATATATATTATTAATAATCAAAATGAAAACCAAATGTTTGTATGGATTATAATATCAGCGGATGTGATGACATCGAAGTGTGTGCCAAATAGCGCCCGACTAGAATCGGGACCGGATATAGACGGCCGCCACGTCGTGTTCACTATAACCCAAGTGTTTTGCGTGTTTAAACACCTCATTGGTGGAGGCCGTTATCGGGATCGGATGTTCGTAGACCTCTGCCAACTGGAGGGCCAGTCGCAGGTCTTTTTGCATATGCGTTAACGGCATTTCGGTGGCGAACCCGCCGTCGATCATAGCCTTTCCTTTTGATATCAATGTTTGACAGTTCAGCGGAGATAGCGATAGGACTTCCAATAAATCTTTTTGTGATAAACCGGTTCTGTCGGCCAAAGCCATGCTTTCGGCCAGAGATCCGATTAGATTTCCATTGAGCATGGAAACCACCAAGTTCATTTTGGAGGCGTCCCCCACCTGTCCTCCCAAATAGAACGCGTGTTTACTAATCGCTTGAAAACACGAATTGCATTCGTCGAACAGAGACTTATCTCCGGCCACAATAAGTGTCAGATTTCCCTCTTCGGCCTGAAGTTTACCGCTTCCGATGAGAGGCGCTTCCAGATATCGGCCGCCACGGGCCAGAATCGCTTCTGATATATCATTGCTAGTGTCTGCGTCGATTGTGGTCATCTCAACGTAGCCTTTGGTCGAACGGATTTCGGCTAAAATACCGCAATTTCCGAAAACTATCTCTTTGACAGCGTGTGGATCAGCCAAACACGAAAATATAATGTCTGACGCGGCCACCACGTCGGCCGGAGTGGTCGCCTTTACGGCTCCCGCTTTGACAAAGTCTTTGCATTTGCTCGGAGTTCTGTTCCAAATGGTGACGGTATGGCCAGAATTCAGTAAATTCTTAAGCAATCGCTGACCCATAAGACCCAAACCGATGAAACCAAACTTAAGACTCGAGGGTCGGATAGTCTTAGACTTAGCAGAGATGGCCTTCATATCGACCTCCGACTGTTCGTTAGTCGACGTATTGTTTGAATCCAACAGATATTGTGAGGTTCGGGCCAACAGATTACGGGCTGCAGATTTGGCCGGAGATTTGTTGGGCACCGGCGTCGAGTTTGTGTTCTCTTCTGTTGAGGACACGGTCTTTGCGCGTTTGGTGGGAGGAGGGAGGGGCGCCTCCTCGTCATTGACGACCGGCGTCGTCGCCTTTGCTTTGCCGGCCTTCGATTTAAAGGGCGTTCGGCTGTAGTCGCGTTGAGTTGTGGTCGGGACGGCCGACGACGCATTAGCCGGTGTACTGGCCTTCTCTTCGGCCGCACTTTTATTACCCGTAAAAATGGTCGCAATCTCTTCATCGATCGACGGAAGGTTTGAACCTAAGAGTAGACAAAAAGAAATCGATTATTAAACAGCGGATCAATTGAATGGTAATTAAAACGTAAAACAAAAGACAAAAACTGAAAAACATCTGAAAAGACGACAAAAACTGTTTGACTGACTGTTATGTCATTTGACAGAAATGCAAACCTTTATTGTTGTCACTATTGGTTCCAGAATTGTCTTTGTCTGCACTTTTATCAGTGGAAACAGTGTTGACATTAGTATTAGTGGACAACAAACCGATACCTGTGTTAGTGTTAGCAGAGTTTCCGGAGTCACCGGTTTTGATGAACTCTTCGATCTTCTCAATGGCCTCTTTGAAGGCATGACTTTTGTTTAGTTTACAGTTTTGATCTTTGAATTCGACGTATGGTTTGATGGCGTCCTCTTGAATCCAACCGAAGTTATTTGAGCCGAAGAACCAGACGCATTGGATAGACTTCTGGCGCAAATTGCCCGGTGGCTTCGGTGACCGCAAGTTGGTCTGCGAGCCGTCGACGATCTTTCCCGGCCACGGACTGAAGCCCTTCATCTTCGCCCAAACGAGGTCTCCGATCGCGAACTTCGGACCAGAACTGGAGGACATTGTCGTACAATAGAGTTAGCGATCGGTTACCACTATTTTTATTGAAACGACACGAATTTCAATGCCTTTTAAACGATTTATGGATAATAACCGCTGTTTTGATGTTTTGGCGGAACAATAGATTTGATGCAAAACCAAAATGGATGACAAGAAAGTGCCGCCGTTTACAACCGGTTCACAAACTCTACATTAATATCGTCTCTCAAATAAGTGACTCGCTTAATTACTAATTAAAACCTTTAACGATGATTTAACTTAATTATTGTATATGGAGGCAAATCAACTTTGTTTATGAATTGTCAATTTTTGATAAATGCGTTATTTATTTGGAAATTTCCTTTTTAATGAGCTTGGTAATTTTTGGTAAGCATCACGTTATTGGTTGTCAATTTACCAGTGTTTCAAACGTCGATTTTGGGTCATATGAGGAAATCTATTATCTATCTCAGTATTTTGCTGTCAGTTAACAGGTTTTTAAATTTAGTTCAGAGCTTTGTTAGTTGTGTTGAATTTGTTTATTAGGTTAACTGCAGATTAACGGATAAATTGTTTGTTTGGGTGGTATTGAGTGCAATACCTGTCACGTCATCTCTTTACCCAATTTATCCACAAAATAACATTTCTTGACTCTCGTCTTAAAACTGTCTTTTCCTTCAAATAATTCTAAATATTCTTATACTTATTTCAGCAAAAAATATTTCACACAAAATAAATGGCGATGTTTTAGCAAGGTGTTGATTCAGTTCAACCAATAGCCTATTGGTTTT
>JAQGAR010000606.1:0-13471 GCA_034697865.1 Oribatida sp.
AGGAGCAATTAGGACCAAGATCAAACAATGTCAAAAGGTAAATGAGAAATATTTGTCTGTGTCCTGAATCAAGGCAATGATATTGGAAAAAGAAGCATGCAAATTGACTAAATTAGATACAAATGTGATAATTGATTGCATCGATTGACTTAGATAAACATTATTTATTATATCGATAAATATCTAGAACAGTTGGGAGTTTATATATATATATAGAAAATAAATATTTTGATTATATGATGTATTTGATCTGGATAAGATTTAAGCATCATGTATTATATAAGCGATTTGACATTGATAAATTCAAAAATAAACATTTTAAAAATTCATTAAAGTTTTACAAACTTTTCAGATATCAAAAAGTTTATTAAAGTTCCAAAACAACAAATATTTTACTTACTTTTGGCCGCAATTGTGAAAATCATTTGTAAATTAAGTGAATGGCAAATGTCTGGAATTGAACTCTTGATTAATCACTAAATGAATCGATTATTTTGTCCACTTTTGTTGTGATTCAAGACATTGTCGGCATTCGTATCAAACATTCACTGAACTCTTTGCAAAGAGTTTGGCATTTAATCGCTTGAAAACACTTCATAGCGTTTAAGTGTAAAACTCATGGAACGGGTCCTTACGTAGCGCTAAAGGGACCGCCCAAATGGCATACTTCTCCAACTAATTATTTCTTTAAATATTCTTTAAAAAACTAAACTAAGAAACTTTTGGAAGCCACTAATTAGTGGACAAACCGATTTCTAAATAAGAAGATTAGCCTAATCGCATGTATCATGCAAATGTGTACTTTTATTAATAGAATGCAGTCTAACTTTTATTGTTTATAAAATTATCATCTTGATAAATAATTGAGTTTCAGTTTATGTTCAGAATAACTGAAATAATAGGAATTAGAATATTAGAAGACTAAAAGCTTTGGAAATGTTTATTTGGTTGAATGCTTTGTTGAAAAGTTAGTAAAAGTTTTAAACACAAACTATTGGTTTGGATCTATAGTTTTCTAAGAAAAACCACTCTTTTTGGTTACCGTTAAACACATTGTGAGAGAGTTTCGCACTCATAGAGTAGAAAAGATTTTGAATCGAAAGGATAGTCCAAAACATACGTTAATTACATCAAAAGACCAATGAGTTTAACACGAATGGTTATCTATTCAATTGTCAAAAGGGAGCCTAAAATTGTTGTTGAATTGTCGTACTTTACGAATGAATGGATTTCAGCGCCATTGGAAGCAATGAAAACAAATCACAAACTGATTAAAACTAACGAAATAGTTGTGATTTCAATGTTTTAATCTTTAAATAAACATTAATTTAAGTTAATTTAACTCTTATTAAAAACCTTTTTTCAATCAATACATGACTGAAATGGTTCACTAATTAATAAAAATCATCTGTTTTTTCCATTAAAATTACAAAATGTTTGTTTTTAAAGTGATTTCTTTGATTTCAAAGGAAATGACTTAAAGTGCAATCAGTGTTTCAAAGATTGTAAATAATATAAATATTTTGGTTTTAATAGATATGGTTTCATTTGATTCTTCAAAATCAGGTAATTATTAATCACTTATAAATTAAATGTTTTGTCTAATGGTTTGTGTTTTTGTTTGCAGTATTGAAGACTTAAACCGAAGAGTTTAGTCGAAAATGAAAGTCAAAAAAGTTTTGAATCAAAAGTCGGACACAAAAGTCGTTCAGATGACAGATGTGCTTAAGAATGGAAACATCGATGTGTTGTCTAACCTCTCACCTCTCCCTTTGCCAAACGATACGCTGGTCTGCAATCAGTGCCCTTCAATGGACACAACGAATGCTCTCGCATTCAACCACTGCAATGATATCAATGAAGAGAAAACAACTGAAGACCAAGACTTTATGAGCAAAATGCCGACACTTAAAACATTACCCGTCTTTTGTGTGAGTGAGGGGATGGCAGACGACACATTACCTCAATTATCATCTCTCAAACCATTACCCGATCTTATTATTTATGAGTCCATTAATTTGGGACCAAATGACCCAATAATTGATACAAGCATTTCCTTTGATTCAAATCAAGTGATTAATGATAATAATGTCTGCAATCAAAGCAATGAACAAATCCTCGATCCAAATATTTTCTCTGATTTGGACCGAATTATTGGGGAATTGCCCGAAATTCTTGACTTTTCAGCTAATCTGTTACCAATTGAAAGTGATGTGACATCACTTTTACACAACTCTTGTGTCAACACAAATATGAGCTCTACTATAAATTGTGACTCAACTCAAGTAAATCCCACGAATGTAATCGACAATTCAAAATCTGACCACAATTTTGTTGACAATACACAGAGTTCTGATGTCTGTGAGAAAATTTCAAAAACAAATCAATCAATCAATGAATCGATCGTTTCAATTGATTTAAGTGATGTCTCCAATTCTCCCCCAACTAATGAGTCAAACAGTTGTTCGAGAGAACTACCCATCACTGACGCTCCCATTCCATCAACAAGTCAAACAGATTCCGTGCAGAAGACTCCCATCAATACTAAAGAGACTGACTTTAGATTAAATAACGGAATCTCAAAGCAGTCGACGTCACAGAACTCAAAACGATCTCCATCTAAAGTAAAGTCAATTCGTGTTCCGTTGCGTTACTGCGCCAACAATTTCCGTCTCTTCAATTATACCCGTCAATCGGCCCGCCATAAAAACAGTACTCAAAACGACGAATACGATTATGAAAACAATCTGCTATCGAATATGTCGTGGGATCAAATCGACGGCTCTCAATATGAGGCCAAAGTGATTAAGTGGTCCGAAGAGGACATGGATGAGGACAAACGCAAAGATATACTTAGAAATGTCGAACAAATGAACTTCGTTAAAAGTATTTATGAATCGGACAGAAATGTGTTCTACTGTTGGGACGCATTCGAGAAACAGTCGTCGAACAGCTATGAACAGGTTCTCAGGTGTTTGATGCGATTGGATCAAAGTGGTGTCAAACGGCAGCGATTCGCCAAATATCAGACTCATCTGTTTCTCTTATGCGGCTCTTCAGTGGTCACCACAGAAAACGGCAAACAAAAAAAAAGTATTGAAGTGGGACAGGAAGTAGTGATCCCTCCGCACACCCGTTTCGAATTGGAGGCCAGAGGAATCGAATCCAGTTATTTCTATGTTATTGTATCGAACAGTCATTAACTCGTTTTAGAGTTATTTGATTTGCATTCAAACTTTTCATTTCCTTTCATTTCATTTATTCATTTTTAAAAATCGAAACAATTTAAGTGAAGACACGATTTCTTCAATTAATTCATTGAAAATTTATTCTTAAAACTCATTCTTAAATTGGAGTTATATTCCATTAAAGCATAGCTTTTGTTTCAATAATTTCCTATAATTTTAAATGAAAATCAAATATAATTTGTGTTAAAATTAAAATGTTTTGAATTTATATTAAAAATAAATAATTTTTCAGAAATTTGTTTTATTTTATTTTTCGAAATTAATTATTCATTTGAATTGAATTTATAATTCAACGAAAGGATCCAATGTTTTCATGAATTGAGAATTTGAACTCTGAGTTCAATACATTTTCAGGTATTAATTGAATTTAGAATTATTCTCAAAAATCAATTTTTATTAGAATTAAGATCAAATGATATGATGGTTAATATTAAAATCAAATACTATGTGTTCGCATTGTTTTGAAGTTTTTTGTTTTGGTTACTCTCCTTAGTTATCAAACAAGAGTTCACTTTTTAATCAGAGCACATTTTCTGTTAGTATTTGAATTTGATCTAGTTTTATTTAACTAGAATGCTAATCGTTTTGTTTTCTGATATTTAATTCGAGAGAAATTTCATTTTATTTTTTGAGAGGAATTTAAGATTTATATCAAATAAAATGAAATTATCGGCGGATATCAGGATATGTTTGGTTTGTATAAAATTCTATGATTGAAAGTAAAATTTATTCATTTGGCAGATATCGTGTCCCGGCGTTCGCTTCTCGTCCTCGGAGTCCATGAAAGTTCATATCAGGATAAAAATGTTCGACCAAATAGCTCAGAGCTCAAAGTTAAAACTCAAATTTCCTCTAATTTTCTTCGAACACTTTTATTTTGAAAAACAGTTTAAATGTGAGACTATATTAGAAGTTTTTGATATTCTAGAGTGCCAGGGTAATTTAAATGTCTTTCACGCAAAATTCATTCATTTATTACTTTCTTTTTGCAGACGAACCGATTGCTATTGAATTAGTGAATGAAAACAATTTAATTATTAGTAATTATGAATCGAATGTCTTTCGATTTCTATATCCAAAGCCTCAACTCAGGCCTAAATACAGCCAAAGTTGTCGTTCCCTTCTAATGAATATCATTGGTTGTATTGGTTGTCCGATTGCACCAAAACTTGAATTTCAAACAAACGCTTTTATAACTGAAGATCAGATTAATTCAAAATCTGATTCGGATTCGAGTGCTTTCGAATCAATTGAATACAGTTCTCAAGAATCAAATTAATACATAGGGTGACGGACAACTGGTATTGCACATTACATGCCTTAAGTAACACAGAATTTGCACAAAAATTCCATTCACTTCAATTGATTATTTAGTGTCCAACAATAGACAGGACAAAATATTTGAAAAAACGAGCGATTCTTTTAAAACTTACAATAATTATTAGTTCGAAGAAAGAGTTGATTTCTATGCACTCACGAAACCATTGAGAAAAGCAGTGGCGCAAAGAATTGGTTTATTTGTTGTCAGACTTGAGTTTAAAATCAAAACTGTTTCAACTTAAGAAATACTCGAAATAATTGTCTTTTATTTTGATATTTTTGTGAAGCATTCAAATAAACATTTTCTTTAGAATCTATTAAAACGTTTTAATGACTAAAAGCGAGAACTACTGAACTCTCGATTTATTCTTAAAAATATGTAAATATTGGTTTTGGTTGTATTTAAAGTCTATGTCATCCTCTATCGCCACTTTCTCGATCCGTTTTCTTCTTGAGAGCCACTCTCTTCGCTCTGCGTCTGTCTTACAATCGTCCAGAAGAACAGGTAATTGAATAATGGACTGCGGCTCCGGGTGTCTCACTGTTACTGTCGATCCGTCCGGATATACCAAAAGAACGCGATAGAGTCGACAGTATTTGATCCGCGATATCTTACAAATGTTGGATCGGTTGGCGTTATATTCTCGGATTTGTTCCATCGGTCGAACCATCGAAGACTTTGAAGAATGTAATACAGTCAACAAAGGCTGTAATCTATAAATATTCATAGCCTTTAATTGAATAGTTTTAAAGATTTCACTCACTTTTGGATATTAAAACTCAAGAAATTCATTGATTTATTGCAGATTTAAATGTCTTTAAAGAGCGACTGATTTTCAAAATAAATAAAATGTTTGAATCGTTTAGTGTTTACACAATTATTACGTTATGTTATGCCATCGAAATATCTACTTTATTAGTAAATTGAAAATGATCTAGACAACAGGTCAATGCTCACTAGAAGATTTGAACTTCAAATTTTGAAGAGAATCAACTGTTTTCTTATAATAATAATTAAATTCTAAAATCACTCATTATTTTGGTTATTATTTTGAAATCATTAAAAATTAAGACATTGTTTTTGTATTGTATATCAACACAACATTCAATTCATTCAAATTCAACAAAATATTTGTTGACTTTTTGAGAGTTTTTTAAATAAAATGTTTCCATAAAATGTTGTTTTATTTAACCCTATGATAACATTGAAACCGTAAAAGAAGATAATCTGAATATTTTTAATAATAATGTCACAAATACTTCTTCGGAGAATTTGTTTGTCGACTCGTATGTCAGGCGTTCGTCTTTTGTCGACGACGACTTCGACGACCACAGAACCAGAAGATTATTTTACTAAAAACAAACGATTGAATCGCCCGATGAGTCCATATATTATTTATAAGTTTCAGTTGACTTCAATGCTTTCCATCACTCACCGAATGACAGGACTGGGCTTAAGTGCGTTGCTATACGGCGGAGGTATCGCAGCGTTGGCCTCATCCCAAACCAATTTCCCTCAGGTCTTGCAGTCGATTCAGGGATCAGTTTCCCCGACAGTATTGCTTGCATTTAAAGTATTGGCCGGTATTTGAATCCTTAAGTTATCTATGAATCAGTACTTTAATTGGATAATGACTTTTAGGCGCTTCCATCGCTTACCACACACTCAATGGTTTACGTCATTTGAGTTGGGATTACGGCTACGGATTCAAAATCAAAGAATTATATACTTCTGGTTATGTGGTCGTCGGTATGATCTCTACAATCAATTGATTGAATGTTGTATTAACCAATTTTTCTTCGACAATAGTACTCACCATATTGTCAGCGATCGCCATATTTGTGGCCAACAATTAGAGTATTATTCATTTGGTTCTCAAATTAGTTCTCAATTCAATACGAATTTAAGTTAAATTTAAATCAGGTTTTAATTAATATTAGATTTTAGTGAAAATTCTTTTAAAAACATAATAAATGAATTGATAATAATATTAATAAATAACTGAATTCTATTGAAATCAATAAATTAAAAGAGAATTTAGAAAAGACTAAAACAACGAGGAAATGTCTTATAAGTCGGGTTGTCTAATCCTCGACTGTTTGTCTTTATTCCTCGTGTGTTCGACCAACAAATCCATGATTTCGTTGTTATATTGTTGAGGCACTTGTTTGCGGCCAACAGACCAATAGTAGAGCTCCCAATCATTTGATGGCATATTTATGATGAAGTCATACATTTCTAACTGTTTTTTGTCGAAACCATCCAAATATTTATCGACAAAAGTACTCAAAATCAAATCATTTTCGAGAATACCTGCAATCAATTTCGGTTAAAACAACTGATATCTCAAAGTATACAGTTTTGATGTCTGACCTCTTTTCCTGCTCTGATATAAGAGTCTCTTTCTCTGGATATCAATCGACTCGTGTCTTATTTTGGCCGAAGAGGGAATTTCGGGCTCATTAGCAATCGGGTCGTAAATTATCGTTTTCTCGCCACACATTTTATCAGTTGTTGATAAAAATCTCAATTTATTAGTTCTAACAAATATTTGTCTCATTAAAGAACAACTTCGTCCACAAATGGATTGCATTTTGGCCACAAATTATTAAGTTAGTAAAGAATCGGTTCAAATGTTTACAAGACTTGTGTGAAAACAATTTATTTGCATTTATTCATAAATGACGTAAAGAGGGATAAAATTATTGAGAAGTTTTGAATCAGACTTTTGATCCGATAATAAATTCAATCGATTATTGAATACTTAAAACACTGGAAAATAATTTAAAATTATTGGTCAGACTATAGAGAGGGAACAGACTCTTTAGAAAACTCTTTTGGCCACCAAAAAGGTTTCCAACATTTAAATGTGAGACCCGTTTGACTAAGTTTCAAGTGATCATCTTTTAGGCACTCCTCAAACTTGAGAAGAGCCAAACCATAAACACCTGAATTGGATCTAAACTTTCCAACATTTTTGCCGTCATTTGTAAGGATATTTTGAATCTCAATTTGGTTTATGTTTTGTTTGCCGTCTATTATCTCAATTGGCATCAGTCGCTTCCGAATCACTCCCGTGTGATATATTCGAGCGGTCAGCTCCTGTCCCACATAACAACCTAAAGAAAGAGAGGAACATTATATATTAGGGATTACTAAATGATAACTACAAACCTTTTTGAAAACTGATCCCGTGCAGAAAATCTCCGTTGCATTCGAGCGGAAAACATGTTTCAATTGGAAAGTCTTTTACGCCTTCGCCGACACCCAATCGGTACCGAAATTTATCGTAGTTTTCGACATTTGTGTCATCGATTTCTATTGATTTGGATTTCATGAAACTCTTGAGTTTATCTTTCATTTGGGTTTCATTCCCTTTTCTGACTAATAAACGAAAACCAATTTCTTTAAGCCGAGGATCTCTTACGACAATCAGGTCCTCACTATTTATATCTTCGAAACTGATATCACATTCATTCAATTGTTTGACAATTTGTTCGTCGAACTGATCCACAGAAGGAAACAAAGACCAGACTTCAAAATCTTTTTCGGCTTTGATTTCAACTTTTCGACGAATTCGATAAGAATTCAAAAACTTTGTCATCGAATCCACTAATTTTGAGTCGATTTCAATCAACAAATATTTGCAATTCTTTTCTTTCAAGTAATGGTCGTATCTATAGATGAAGACATCGGTTATCACTCGACCCGAAGTGTTTAACATAAAAGAGTGGATACTGTCGTAACAAACACTGGTCTCACGGGTCGGACATAAGTGTCTGACATCATTCGTCACTAAACCTGGTCATGAAATTGCATTTAGATTATCTGTCAATTGAAGGAATTTTTACCCTGAATATAATCATACGAATCATTGCTATCATATCCTTTAATTCCGATAAGTTTTCTTGTGTCTAACTTTGTCAATAAATATGAGATATTGAGTCTCGAAGAATAATAAATAGATTTAATAGAATTAAATCTCTTCAATAATAAAATTGTTGACATCCTTTTAAAAGTGTTTTAAACTGTGTTTACATTCAATGTTTTGAAACTGGATTTTAAAAATTGCGTAAATTTTTGACGAGATTTCGGTACAAAAAGAACGTTTAAACTTAATTATAATTTTAAAATCTAACTAGATTATTTAGACACACAAAGAAAAGCCAAATAATTAACAACATAATTAAGCACTCAAAAGTACACCAAAATAAAATTATTTTGAGCATGCTAATTTTCTCGTAGTTTAAAATATAGATCTATATCTTTGAAAATAGTTTTCAGACGTTTTTAATGAGTGACTGTTTGTATGATTTCCTCAAAAACCACTAAATTGTAAAGAAGTCGATTCACAGCCGAAATGATAGGTCGGACTCAAAGCTCGTCTCAAAGTCAAAGGTCTCGTAAAGAGAGCCAAAAAGGAGCGGAAGTGGTTTACTCGCCGACGGCTATCGGTACAAATCACAATATCATTGAATATTGTCGGACATCGATGTCTGCTTTGAGCGGTTGCACCGCCGGTATCATTGGTTTGACCTCTTTCTATGGCTTCATATTCTACTTCTTAATGGCCGTCGCCTTATGGGTGATAATAGTATTGAAAGTGGGCTCCAATTGGAACAAATATTTCACTTCTCGGCGACAAATTCTGACCAATGGTTTGTTCGGTGGTCTGACCACTTATGTGCTCTTTTGGACGTTTCTCTATGGAATGGTTCACGTCTACTGACACCCGACTCTCCACTCCTTCTCATAATTAGATTTTTAATTATATTTCAATTTAAGTAAATTTTTGTGTAAATAATAAAAATTTATTATTTCGTAAATGAATTCAAAAGGATTTACAATAAATTTGATTTAATTTTAGTTTTTCTAATCATTTAATCATTTATTTGAACCAAAAATATAAATCATTTCAAATGAATTGAAGTCAATTTGTAGAAAGAAATGGTTTAAAAGTGATTTAAAAGATAGAATGAAAGGAGTGGTCGACTAAATCGGTTTTATTTTGAAGTGAAGAGCAATCAGAGAGAAGACCAGACACTTGAGGTCCTGAACCAAATAGTAAAAACACCGCAAACCTTCGGTGTCTTTGCTTTGGTTGACGTCAACTAAAGAACCGATTTTACTGGTCGTGAAACTGATGTGTTGGTCACCGATCACAATCTCCAGCTCTTGACGTCCAACGCGATCGGGTTGTGGCCAAAGGGAGTCGTCTTCGGCCATAATTTCTGAGTCTTCGATCACTCGTTTGAGTTCTTCGAGAACGCATTTGTGGACAAACGCTTCCTTTCGGATCATTGTGTCGTTCTTGTAGTTCGAGTTATTCGCGTAACGCATTTTGCCTTCAATTCAATACATTTTGGATAAAATTAAGGTTTAAACAAATGCCGGTCTATTGCTTACCGTCGGGTCTGAACTCAAATTCAAGAAATTCGTGTCCAAACTTTCCTTTGTGTCCGACATAATAACGCAAATAAAAGTCCTGAGAAGCCATCAAATGGTTTATAATTGAATTGAAGTGAAGAAGTGGTCAATAAATAGATTATTGTTTTGTGTTTTGTGACTACAAAATGGATTTGTGCGCGACTTCTGAGTAGAGGTCGACTCAGGCTATAAACCAATTATTCATTGAAAAGAGAAAGCCTTCGATACTATCGATACAATTAAACCTCAATTTAATAATAATTTAATTATCAAATATCATGATCATTTCAATTAAAAAGCTTCATTTTTATTTTCACTATTAAAACTTAAAAATAAAACAAATGAGATATTAATAAGAAATTGGACGACGAATCGGTTTGAAATTATATGGATTAGAAGTTTGAGTCAGTACAAATGATTTTCATTAATTGAGATCAAAAATTCAATTCTCGTCGTTAATGACCACTTCCTCAAAGTGTTCACTGTTATCAGATATTTGTAGATCTTTGTCTCTGTTTTTGATTTGATGGATGCAATCGATTTTAACGGTCGAACAACAGGTATAAGAATCGCAATTTATTTTTGAGAACTTTGAGCACTTCATAAGACACGACAATTCACTGGAAGAGTGGATCTGATTGTGTTCACAGAACTCGGGCTGAACTGTTGCCAAAATTATTCCCTTTCTATTGAAAAAGTCACTCAAAGACTTAGAAAAGATTTCATAAGATTGAGACGAAAAGTTTGGTAGAATTATATGACAGGTAGCGATGATTCGGGAGGCCGTCAGACCCCACACATGGAAATCGTGTATATTTAGTATTAGCGGAAACTTTGAATAAAAATTAAATCTTAAATAATGTGATTAAAAAAAATAGATTTACTTCTCTGAGAATATCGACTTTAAGTCGACTGACATTAATATTTTCGGGAACCGTTTGCAGAAGAATAAGTCCCGTATTTTTCACTATAAAAATGTTTCAATTATTAGTGTATTAGTGGTCACAGACTTCAAATTGATTTTCACTTCAAAACTTGATTGATTAACTCACTATTTGGATATAAAGTGCCGCAAAAGACGAGCGCACAAATAATACCAAAGATTGGATCAATAATATGAGCGGTTGTGCTGTTGGTAACCATAATAGCCACTCCACACAGAATCAAGAAAGCAGAACCAATTATATCCCGAAACATTCCATAAAAGACATTCAGCTGAAGATTGCGTTCCTCTACTATTGAACTTATTTTCTGTACTAAAGATACAATTTTATTAAAACGAAGGACTGAATAGAATTACTTTGTTCTGTAATTCTCTAAAAGTAAAGCCATACAAACCTTCTTCTGGTTTATTAATTTGTTTTTCATTGTCTGACTTAACAACAATTTGAGTACTGGTGGACGGGATTTCCACTCCTAAAACAGAATTGAAGACAATCTTCTCCTGGACTTTGAGACTACCCGCCCTCTGTTTAGTTTGATTGGTGATCACGGCTTTTAAAACAAGAATCTTTTAAAAATGGGAATAAATTTTGAAAGTGTTTTACCGCTGACTATATTGAAGTGTAAAAGATTACAAATGAGACCAAAAACACCAAAAATGAATAACAAGTAATAATTTGTTGGCTCCGATATCTCATGAGAGGAGTGAACCAACTGTTGAATGCCTTCCACTAATAATGAAAAAGTGAGGGCAACTAAGAAAGTCATATTGACCAACATTCCCAACACTTCAATTCTGGCCCAACCGAACGTATTCTTCACTGTCTTCTGGTTAGACATCTGACAAAAATAATTAGAATTTTATTATGTCTGAGTCAAACTATAAATTGACTATTCCAAGTTTTTATGTTCAAGCTGTTATAATAGTTGTTCAGAATAGACATGTTTGAATCTGGTGATGATTTAGGATATATGCTAGCAAAGTGAAAGTAACAAGTTTTATATCAAGGTAGATTAGGTAGATTATCAATATTATTTTAAAATTTCAGATTCAAAGGATTTCAGTTTTGGCAATAATTTATAGATATGCTTCAATTGAGTATACTGATCATCTCATCTTTTATCAATTCTATCCATGTTTTGAGTGAATGAACCTTTATCAGTTATCAAATTTATTCTTATATAAGTATATATACATGCATATGATTAATTTAAAATTTATACAAGTATATGGATTTGAATAATGTTTATATTTTGATAAAAAAAATATTAAATTTATGAAATCACAGAAAAATCAGCAAAAAATTAAACTCTTTTTTATTAGAATTCGCAAATTGCTTTCAAATTGCTTGGAATGGTTTGTTTTACCTTGAAACTGATAATCAGAAGAACAATATTAATTATATTGAAAAGTGTGTGATACGCATCGGTCAATATAATCAACGAATGGGTCAGTTGACTGCCCACCAGTTCGGTACCCAAGAGGATGGCCTCCGCTGTCATCAATGCATACAAATAAATGAAATTCATCTCAAACTCTTGAGATTTCCAACAAATTTAACAAGTTTCAATTTGATCAATTAAACGATTCAACATTTTTAGAAAGCACTCAATAGTTTAGAAAGAAATTCACACAAAGTTATCATTTGTTTGGATGCGATAACATCTTTTCACTCGACACTAAAACTCTAATCAAATAAACTCAACAATTTTAGTATCCAATAAATGCCACTTTCTTTGAGGTCTCATATTTCCAAAGAGTAGACAATCATTTGATCACTAATTCATTCAATTTTATTCATTTAAAAATTATATGATTTGCTTTTTATTTCTTTTATAAATATTGATTTTATTTGAGCAATAGAAGAAGCAAGTTTGTTTCACCTTTAGAGTAATCACACAAATGAGTGAATAACTGCAAAAAATTTAAAATTTCTATAAAATATGATTACATATTTAGAGTTAATATATTATTATAAACAACAAAATTATTTCGTAGGCGAAGAATATTCAAAGAATTTGCGAAATCACTGTTTGTGGTTCTGAAGAGACGACTCATTGAACATAAACCGATTCGCTATAATCGTATTGAAATTCAAATTATTTTGTTTGAATCAAATTTCAATTGAAATAAATTGATCTCAACTCCGTCTACTCTTATGGGCCATAAGTTATGGCTAATTCAAGTCAATAAACATTTCCTCAATTATGCAATGAAAATGTTTTTTGGGTCAAAACGTTTTAATTTTTCTTTTTTTTCATATAAGGCTTTTCCATTAGTTGGGCAAACCTTAGGTTCTCATAATTCAATTAATTTGTTTACAGAATTCAAGTTTGATAGTTCATTTACATATTAAAATAACTTTTAATTGAGTTGAAGCAAAACTATTTCTCAGTCATGTCAAACATAGAGAAGATTTCTTCAAAATGAAAATTAATCAAAAAGAATTTAAAAACAAAAAGTCTACGGCACCCGGTATTCCCAGGTGGTCTCCCTCCCAAGTACTAACCAGGCTCGACGCTGCTTAACTTC
>JAQGAR010000607.1:0-13461 GCA_034697865.1 Oribatida sp.
TATCTTGAATTTGATGTCTTAAGTCTCATTTGAAGATGGAGTGACCGAACATTTCAATAACTAATTACACATCTCTCTACTAGTAGTAGTATAAGATAGCTCATTTTATTTGTCTCAGTTTGAATTTAAATTTGGATTTTTATCTTGGATAATTGAAAACCTAAATTGTTTTGAATGAAAGAGAAAATTATTGTACCGATACTAAAGAATGGTTGTCATGTAAAGAATAAGTGGACATTATGTGGTCGAATTGTGTGGTATGAGGGAGTGGTCGGTATGAGGGAGCAATTGGCAGAATTTTTGAGGTCAGTGAACACCTGCTCCTGAGTGGAATAGGAGTGGAATAGAAGTGATAGAAATAAAGACGTTATTAACTGATGTATTTGTGGCCCAAAATGGAGTTTCCAATAGATTTTTGGTTGGATTGCGATGACATGTGTTTACGTGTATTTTAACACTTTTTCAGTTAATTATAGTTTTAATTGTATTTAAATTATTGTCGATTTAATGCATAGTTTGAACGATCAGTTTTTGTGATTTTGAGTTGAGTGCAGACATGGAGTCCGATATTCAATTGACTTCAGATGACGTGCGAAGACTTTTAGAACTGTTTTCCATTTGTCACTATAAGACCAAAGAGAACGATAAGAGAACTAATTTCGTTCAAACGATTTGCACGAATTTGTTCGCAAAAGATTATAAAGATTTGGAAATAATTAATAACGAAAACGGAGAGTTGGCCTCAAGTTATCCCTCAAAACTGATTATCCCTCTCTCCGAAGCTAAGCCCAAGCAGTCCGTCCACCGGTCTGTTGATGAAAGTCCAGAAGAAGGCTGGGATGAAGTCGACTCTTCAATGCAAACACCGATCAAACGGTCCAATACTTTAACCAATGGAAGCAATTGTGGGAATAAATCGTTGAATTTGTCTCAAAACAAACTAATGTCGACTCAAAGTTATAACGGAGTGAAAGCCTCCAAACGTTTGGATGTAAATAAATTGAAAGAACTGATTAGTAGAGCCCGAGTGGCCCGATGTAGGGCTCGCTTCCCAATTCCCGTTATCCTCTATAATGATAAATATATTTGCCGTTCGGCCACTCTTTCGGGTGGGCCCGAAATCTACGGTCGATCCGGTTTAGACTATTTGTTCAATGATTATCGGAACACCAGTGAAGTTGAGTCCAACGATTTGTCACAAAATCTGAGTCAAAATCTGACTCTAAGCGAAACAACGGCGCCGTCCGTTCAGGGCTTGTCTTTGAATAATATCAGTGATACGAGTCATCTGTTCACTAAAGTTAGGAACCGAGACATTGAACTTCTTAAATATCTTTCAGTCGGATATATCTGTGATTTGATGGTTGAGAAGAAAAAAGTGAAGTTTGGAATGAATGTGACTTCAAGTGAAAAAGCAGACAAAGAGAGCAGATATCAGGAGTTTAATATCATGTCTCTTCCATATCCCGGATGTGAGTTCTTCAGAGACTATCGCGATAACGGATACTCAGCTGAAGGTCTTGTGTACGACTGGAAGCAGCACTTCGTCGACGCGGATCTAATTGTTCCCAAAGAGGACCGGATTTGTGAGCGACTGAACATAGATTGGAAGCAATACAGGAGTTGGGACGTCAACAAATTGACTCAAAACTATTTGAAACTTCTTTTACTTTATTTCCACGAAACTGACTCTTCAATACTGATTCACTGCATCTCCGGGTGGGACCGGACCCCTCTTTTTACATCTTTATTGCGTCTATCCCTTTGGGCCGACGGAAAGATACATCAAAATCTGAATGCAATTGAAATGACATTTCTCACCGTTTCTTACGATTGGTTTCTATTTGGACACAATTTGAACGATCGACTGAACAAAGGCGAAGAAATCCTGTTTTTCTGTTTCTATTTTCTTAAGTATATAACGAGTGAAGAGTTTTCGATCGACTTTTTAATTAATAACTGCTGTAAACAAAGGAAACAAAGTATCGAACAGTTTATTAACGGCGAAGAATCACATCTTTTATTAGAAGATAACCAAAACTATGGGGAATATGGCGGAAGTTCTACCAGTTTAAACAGTAGCTGCAGCTCTGCCAGTTGTCTCAGTCATGACAATTATCCGCCGCTCTATTTCCCGACTTTCAACACAAGTGAAGACTTCCAATGTTTGAAATATGAGTCGGACGCCAACACCGGTTATGGGAAAACTCCGCCAACTCTTACTAACAGTGAAGAGGGCTCTGATATGTTCGCTAATAACTCGCATCCGATCGACAGTACTTTTGTTAACAAATTGGAAGAGTCGGGCAGACATTGTTCGCAAAAGCCTTTTTCAAGTGTTTATAGCTGTAAGAGCACAGCACCCGTTGCTATTCCTATACAGAAGAAAATGTTAGCCGAAAATGGATTATCATCTTTGAGTCGAAGTGATAGTTGGCAACTGGTCTCCGACACCGGTAGCATCAGAGAGAGTTCGATGCGTTATTCTTCACCCGACTCTTTATCTTCACCGAAAGCAAATGGCAATTATGAGACGTCTTCGAGCAGTAATTCAGACAATTGTGAGTCAAAACATCCAAATCGAGTCAAAGATAGAACCGAACGAAAAAGTGATAAAAACAGTTTCACCAAAACTAATAACATGAGGAGAGAGAGACTCCAAGCGGTCCGAAGTGTTTTCTATAATTCCTATTCGTCTGCCATTGGATTCAAATTCAAAAACGGCGACCACTCGACAAGACTGGCATCACTTATAGACCAATTTGCGGGATCTGTGGGCATATATTCGAGTCGAGTCAGTGCTCCTCAATAGCCCCTTAGGGAGGCTTTAATTGTTGAATGAATCACTGCCCCATTGACTCAACCATTACTGCCAGACAACAAATCTTTTCAATAATTGATTTCAAACACAAATCGATGCAAACAACAAATCTTAGATTTTTATTAAAATTATTTTATTGAATGTTATTTTCGTTGAGTGTAATAATCACTTCTTTATAACAATTATAATGTTTTTATTCTGAGCTTATTTTCAACACTTATTATAAATTCAATTATTTTTTAAACATTTATTAAATAAAATTTCTATTCTATTAATCAATTTTCTTACCAAAGGATATGTTTTATGTGTTTTAAAGTTTGTTTATAAACAATTGAAGGACTGTCGACTCCTTTCCTTCAATGTTACGGTATTTTCAATGCTATTAAAAGGACTGAACTGATTGGACAGGAATCAAAACATTAGGACTGAGTGAGCATAAAGAAACTCGTCAGGTGGGTTCAGGTTCTAATGGCTCACGGCTTACACTCACCCTAACTGTTAGGCTCAGGTCTATAGGCTTTGACACTAAAACTCCATTCCAATGATGGAATGCAGTCGAAGAGAAGTTGAAGACATTTGTGCCACGTTTGACATCATATTCACAACACATTTGACTCTTACCCTCCGATTATGAAGTTTTAAGTTTTGTCCGAAATGTCAAAAACATTTTCAGGAGAGGACCGTCTCTTACAGAACTCAGTCGGAATAAAAACACAAAAACTTTTGAATCTGCACAGAGTCACCGCCAATGGCAGTGGTTTAAAGTTAGTTCCTGTCAAAAGACCTGTGCTCTTCACCATAACAGCCCCTGGATTTCAGCAAGATGACATTAGTATCGTAGTCACCGGTGAGTCAAAATGGATTCTTCCAAGATAATTATGGATCTGTTTTGTTGACAGCGCCTTCTAATCGGGAGATTCCTTTTCGAATGGATACCATTAAACCGGGTCATTATGAGGTGGAGTACATCACTCCTGAAGTAGGCGAACATCTAATTGAGGTCAAAGCCTTGGGCAAAGCTATTGCTGGTAATCCGTTCCATAGTTCGGCATATGATTCAACCAAAATAAAAGTGGGCGCTATTCCTAATGGAGTGCTCGGGAAAGCAGTTCAGTTCGAAAGTAATTTCAAAACATTGTATAACTTTATCACAAAAGTTCTTAAATCGTTTGTCTATTGTTTCTCCAATTTTCAGTCGATTGCAGTGAAGCCGGTTCTGGAAATTTGGAAATTCTGGTAAACGGCGGACGAGTCAACAGTGAAGTGAAAAATTTAGGGAACCACCGATTTCTGGCCTCTTTCGTTGCTCACACAACATCAGTGCACACAATTGAAATGAAGTTTAACGGGGAACACGTTTCCGGTTCTCCCTTTAAGTGCCAAATATTTGCTTCTCATTCAAATTCATTAATGAAAAAGGGTTTACTCAAAGTTCAATCACTGGAATCATTCCCTGTCGGACAAACACATTCTTTTGATATAATTGCGCCCGAAATTAAAAAAGAAGACATCGAAGTGTCAATAGTGGGGCCGTCAAAGACGACGGTCCAAAACCGTTTACTAGACTTACAAAATGATACATTTCGGGTATACTTCAGTGTTTCAATAGTGGGCACATATATGTTCGAAGTCAATGTCATCGGACACCCCCTTATGACAAATGTATTTTCGTCCAAAGCTTATGATATTTCGCGGATAAGTGTCAGCGAAACCCCTAAAAACTGTCTGATTGGACATAAATGTGAATTCCAGGGTAAGAAATATTTTAATGTTTTTAGGATTTATTTTTCAATCGTTGTCTGTCTTTTTAGTGGACGCTTCACAGGCAGGAGAGGGACAGTTAGAAATTGCGGTCAATGATGGAGAAGTGCCAAATCAGGTGCAGGTATTAGGCAATGGAAAATGTCTTGTTAATTTCACTCCAGAATCTCTAATTCCACATATTGTTGATATAAAGTTCAACGGAGAAAATGTTCCTGGTACTTACTTTATTTATTTTGATTTTTGAGTTTACTTGAAACTTATGTAATTTGTTTGTGTAATAGGCTGTCCATTTGTTTGTGAGATATCCGATGCCACGCAATTCAATGTAGACTTGAGTCAGATTGAGCTCATATCGGTAGGAATGCCCGCCCGCTTCACCATAACTTCAAGCGCTCCAATTCAAGACCAATCGATTCGAGTGACAATCACTTCTCCGAACGGCAAACAAATTCCTGTAAACATTGAATACATAGAAGACTGTGTCTGTGAATTCATTCCTCTCGAAGTGGGTCCACATATAATAGCCATTGAACACTGCGGCCGCGCCATCAGTTCCTCGCCATTCGTTGTAAAATCTTACGACTCTAAAAAAGTGTCGGTGACTCCCGTCTCTTCGGGAAGCATTGGAAAACCTGTGCAATTTATAGTGGACGCTAGTAATTCTGGTGAGGGCAATCTCGAAATAGCGGTCAACGCTAGGGGTGAAAATATCGTCACTCAAGTTCATCCAATGGGAGGGGCCAAATTCGGTGTATCTTTCATTCCGAATGATAATCTGGATCATCTAATTTCAATCACATTCAATGGACAATCAGTTTTAGGTCAGACATATTTTGTAGACTTCTTTTAGTTCTAAAAGATTGAAAATAATAGGCAGTCCATTCATCGTTCACATAAATCCAGAAGTCAATAAAGTCTCTGTCAGTGGAACTGCTTTACATTTCGCGCCGGTTGATAAATCTGCTGTCCTTACAGTGCAAAACTGTATTTCAGAGAACGATTTGTCTGTAAAAATAAGCGGTAAATCATATGAAAACAAAATTATGGGATTCAATAAATATTGACTGTAAAACAGGTCCGACGGCTCAAACAATATCCACGACAACAAAGAGAGATTCGGAATCCGGTGCTATAAATATTGAATTTTTACCTTTAATTCCAGGTATTTCACAGAATTGAAAAATGCATTCAAAATAAAATATGACTTTTCTATCAAAAGGGGAATATCTCATTCAACTCAAATACAAAGGAATGGCAATTGCGGGCTCACCCTTTTCTTCCAAGGTTTATGACGTTAAAAGAATTCGAGTAAAAGAAATTCCTCGAGAAATAGTAGTTGGAAAAGCTGTTACTTTCATTGGTAATTTTAAAATTGTTAAATGAGATTTCAAAAAATTTGAATCAATTTTTAGTGGAGGCCGCAAATGCAGGTCCGGGCAATTTAGAAGTAATTGTAAATGGAGGCAAAGTTCCCTCCACTCCCAAGGCTCTCGGATCCAGTCTTTATGCCATCACATTTGTACCAAAAGATACAGAGGATCATAGTATTGATATCAAATTCAATGGCGATGCAGTTCCGGGTCTGTAATCCATCTTATAATCTATTGTACCATAGATTTTTACATTAAATTATACATATTATAGGCTCCCCATTCACTTGTGCGGTGCTGGATGCTTCAAAAGTTACCATTAATAGGGATGGTTTGGATAAAATTGCAGTTCTTTCGAACGCCACCTTCACCATTGAGACAAACGGCGCCTCTCTTTCAGACAACAGTGTCGTAATACTCGGTATTAAAATCAATTAAATCTCTCTTTTAATTAATTAAATGATAAATAGGACCGACTCATAAAACTCTTAGAGCTGTTCTCACTGGTGATCCTCAAAGTGGTTATCAAGTTGAATTCACACCAACAGAAGTAGGTGATCACGCTATAGATGTCAAGTTTGGTGGCTCTTCAGTGCCCGGATGTCCTTTCCTTGTTAAAGCTTATGACTCTAAGAACGTTCGAATATCTGAAATAACGAGTGGAACCGTCGGAAAACCAATTTATTTTTCAAGTAACTTTTTAAAAATTGTTCAAGTTGAAGGCTTTTATTTATCATTATTTTTGTTTTAGTTGATGCCAGCGCTGCCGGTGCAGGAAATCTTGAAATTATTGTTTCGGCCAACGGAAGGAATGTTCCAAACTATGTTCAGTCTGAAGGAAACGCAAAGTTTCGAGTCAACTTCAAGCCAACCGAACCCAGCACTCATGTGTTGAGTGTTAAATTTAATGGAGAACCCGTTCCAGGTAGTGTCACTCATTTCTATTTTATATTAAATGAATATTGATTTGAATTTTTCATTCAAAGGAAGTCCTTATTTAGTTAAAGTAGTGGACAGCACACAATCTATTATTTCGGGCCAAACTTTAAGAATGGCCTCATTGGGAAAAGGGGTTGAGTTTAGTGTCGAAAATCGAAACGATGAATGCAAAGAATGCAAAGCTGTGGTCACCAGTAAGTTCTTTGAAGACAAATTTCATTTATTCCTCAAAATTGAGACAAACCTATACTTTTAATTTTACTTATAAATTATAATAATTGTTTATCTAATTTATTGCTTTTAAAATTCAAAGAAACAAATATTTTCAAATATAAATGAAAAATTCTATTATTTTTAGGTCCTTCTGGTAAAAAGATTGACACAGAAGTCATTCCGAAATCCAATGGATTTGTTGTTCACTTTAAACCAACAGAAGTCGGTATGAAATTCATTCTGAAAATCTATTCTCTTATATCAATCGGCAAATCCTTTTAGGCCCACACCAAGTGTTAGTTCTATTGGATGGGACGACAGTCCCGGGTTGTCCTTTCAGTTGTAATGTGTATGACGTGAACAAAGTGAATATTTCAGGTTTAAATTCATGTTGTATAGGAAAACCCATCACATTTCAAGGTAATAACAACCCAATTATCTTATAGTCTTAAACAATTTTTATCACATTTTCAAATGGTAGTGGATGCCTCACAGGCTGGAGAGGGCACATTAGAGCTGGTCGTCACTACCCGCAAGTCTTCAGTCAGAGCTGAAGTGCTCATGAAAAGTAGAGGTTTATATAACGTGACATTTGTTCCCCAAGAAGTTGTCTCGCATTACATTAATATAACTTTTAACGAAGAAGATGTGCCAGGTTAGCCAATTTACTTGATCTTTCATAAGATTAAATGGAGGAATCTTTAGGCAGTCCTTTCAAAGTGGAAATTCTCAATGACTTGAAGGATCAATTACCGAATACAATTATCAAATCTTCGGATGAAAAGAGCGATAAAAGAATGGGCGGAGGATTAGTCGGTTCTCTTAATGTTCTTGAATTCGACGGAACTAATTGTGACGGAAAGTTAGAGGCAATCATTTCGGGTAAGATATCCAAACATTTCAAAAGATTTAAGTTAATGGAAATCATATGTCAGGACCACATCAGACACCCATTACTACAACTGTGGTTAAAACAAATGATAGTAAACTTCGATTAGAATATGAACCGAAAGAGATAGGAATGCATAAAATCGAAATCTTTAACGATTCAAAACCTATTCTCAAAAAACCATTTTTCATTGGTATTTGTGATCCGAGTAGAGTCCGGGTCACTGACTTACAGGACGGCGTTGTCGGCAGAGAACAACAGTTTAAAAGTAATTCACATTCAAATAATTTAATAAATGCTAACTTTTTTTTATTGAACAGTTGATTCTTCGAGAGCCGGTCGCGGACTTCTCAATGTTGTCATCACATGTGGTCAAAATGAAATACAGCATAATATTAAAGAAATTGGTTCCAGTATATTTTTAGTATCATATATCCCACGAGTTGATTTGCCGCATCAAATTGATGTCGGGTATAATGGTCATTCGGCCCCGGGATTCCCACAAATGGTTGAGATACGAGACCCGTCCCATTCGATTATTGTTCATGGAAATGGACTCAAGTCTTGTATTCCTGGAGAGAACGCCACTTTTATTATTGAAACGGGTGGTTTTGCTTTGGCTAAAGATTTTGATATAATAGTTACTGATCCGAACGGTTCTCCTCTTCCTGTTAAGTGTTACCAACAGAAAAATGGCAGTCTTTTGGTTGAATGGACTCCTACCCGAACCGGTATTGAAACTAATGTTTGACATTTTACCCAAATTTTATTTATAATGACTTTTGGTTTCTCAGGTCATCACAAAATAGATGTATTGCATTGCGATAAACCAGTGTTGGGCTCTCCCTTCAAATGTGACGCATTCGATGCCTCCAAAGTAAAGCTCGAAAAAATCAAATTAAATAATTTGGTGGTCAATAAGAAAGTAACTTTTGAACGTATGTTTCCTTTAAAATCTATACATTTTTCTATTTAACACAAGTTTTTTTTTAAAAAAAAGTAAGAAGAGAAGAGGCCGGTTATGCGGAACTAGACGTGACTGTGACCAGTCCTCTCGGCAGACATCTTCCAATTGAAGTCAAAAGTATGACTGATAGCGAAGGAGAACTCATCGAATTTGTACCAACGGTTCCGGGAAAATATAAAATAGCCATAACATATGGAGGGGTTGAAGTATCCAACAGTCCCATCACATTTATAGCACAGGAAGGTTTGTCACCAAAGGCAGAAGGCTCTGGTCTCAAACATGGAATTGTCAACGAACCGACCAGTTTTACAATAGATGCCACTGGCATTTATGGTGTACCAGAAATAAGAGTCGATGGACCGGACAGTGAGGCGGCTTCTACCATAGAAAAGGAGGACGACTTGTTTCACGTGACTTATGTTCCGCTCGAAACTGGAATTTTTGATATCAAAGTTCTTTGGAATGGAAGAGAAATTTCAGGTCTCAATCCTTTGTCACTATTTTTACTAAAATTATTAATTTATTTATTTTTCACTCAAAGAGAGCCCATTTCACCCACGAATAGTAAATCCACAAAAGATTCGAGTAATCGGTGGTTGGGATAATATCATTGACAAAAATAATCAAATTTGCTTATATGTCGGCGAAGAAAAACGTATTTCCTTCGATTTGAGTGATTGTGGACCCGGTATGGACTCTAGTGTTTCATAGTATCACAAAAATAAGTATTTCTTGTATTTAAAGGAAAATTGAGCGCAAAATTAAGAAATCCTGATTCAAGTATCGAAGATATTCCAGTCGATCAAACGGCACCGCATAAGTTTAGATTCTGTTTCAGACCTAAATCTGATGGTATATTCGGATGAATTTTAAATAAAATCTGAATTTAATTTATATGATTTCAGGAGAACATCAAATTTTCATATATTTCTGTGAAATACTTTTACCCCAAACACCCATTACTGCAATCGTAAGCGACAGTTCTCAAAACTCGGAGTGTGCAACTGTTGTGCTTAGAGGTCACGGTTTGGCCGGTGCTCGGGTTGGAGAGGAATCAGAATTTACAATTGACGGCACAGATGCGGGCACTGGACAACCAGAAGTTACTTTAACGGGCGTCAAGGCTGATATCCCGGTTAAAGTCACTCAAATCAGTTCTAAGGTTTTCAAAGCGGTTTACTCGCCTACTATTCAAGGTTTGTGTTCAAGGCTCTTTTCATTCAAAACACACACAAAATAAAAGTATATTCAAGCAACATTTCTCAAATACAATAACTTTAAACCTAACTTTAAAAAAGCCATTCTTACATTTATCTTAATTAAAAATTAAAAATTAAGATCAATTCGAAGTTTAATCTAGTCAAATCTAAATTATCTAAATTAAGAAAACTTTGTTTGTATGCTCTAGGAACTTACTTACTTAATGTAATTTGGGGCCAAAAACAAGTAAAGGGGTGTCCACTCAAAGTATCAATCCTTCCGAGTTGTGACGCTAAAAGAGTGATCTGTTCTGGCGATGGTTTAAGAAATGGTTCGGTTGGTAAAGAAATAAAAGCATTTATAGACACCCGGCGTGCGGGTCCCGGGGAACTTACTGCCCATTGTGTGGGACCGCACAAAATCGCTTATTGCGAGCTTTACGATCAAATGGATGGAATGTTTACTCTATTTATTAAACCACAAGAGGGAGGAAAACACATTCTGACCATTAAATACGGAGGAGAACACGTTTCGGGTATTTATTTATTAAAATCTATTAATAATCAAATGTTTTCAACAAATCGATTCTCAAATAAAAGGTTCGCCCTTTAATTTACGCATTGCCGGAGCTCCTGATGCTTCTAAAGTTCGAGTTATTGGTCCGGGGATTGAGCATGGAGTGCTTCCACTTTATCAAAGCCGTTTTATATGCGACACAAGAGGCGCTGGTGCCGGTCAGCTCACCGTTAGAATACGGGGACCAAAAGGTTTGTAATGAAATCAAATCAATTTAAATAAATAAATAAGAAATGCTTTAATCCTCAAAACTTTAGGCGCTTTCAGAGTTGAAATGCAAAGAGAGAGCCAAAAGGATCGGACTATTCTTTGCAAGTATGATCCAACAGAGCCAGGTGATTATCGAATCGAAGTGAAATGGTCTGGACAGCATGTGCCCGGTTCACCATTTGTTGTTATGATCTTCGACACACAAGAAGAGCTCAGTCGATACTTGGCTGGACATTATGGTACTTCTAGTGGCGCTTCCTCTTTGCCGCCACTCAATGCAATCGAATGCCTTAATAATGGTATATCTTATGGAACAAGTTTCGGACAAATGTCTTGGAGAGGATCTACAGCTGAACTTTGAACTGTAGTTAGTTATGAGTTTTCAAATTATAATAATTGTTCAGATTTTATAAAATTTATGTTCGATTCGGTCGGAAATCATTTCAAATATCATTTATTCGAATAAACTTTTCACCCGAAGAAACTCTAATTACTATTTTATAGAAATAAAGAGTTATTAAATTCTAACAAAATTTAGATAAACAGAAGACAACATTTATTTTCATTGATTTGATTTTTTGAGTAATAATTTGAGATTCTTTTGAGCGCTTATAAGGTTTGAATCTATTTTGAGAGCCTTCTCATAATAATGAAGGGCAGTCGAATAATCGTTGAACTGGTGGTAAAGAACAGCCAAATTTGAGTAGTAATTAGCATTCGTTGGTTCCAAATCAATGGCTGTTTTGAAATGGAGTTCCGATGGATTGAATTTTTTCATTTTTCCCAAAACATTGGCATAATTAAAATGCAAAGAGCTTTGATTGGAGTGATATTTGAGCGCTTCCACAGCTATAAGTTCAGCTCTTTCATATGATCCGATGTTGTCGAGCATAATAATCAAATTGTTCCAGGCTAATAGTAGTGTCGGTTCAATAAGAGTTGCGTTTCGCCAAACTTTGAACGCATCGTCAAACCGTTTTTGTTTGACATACTTTTCAAACAATTATTAGATTTGAAGATTTGAGAGCAAAGACTCACCAAATTTCCCAAATTGTAGTAACACTGAGCGTATCGATGCCTATGTCTTAAAGCAGTCAAATAACTATTCTCTGCTTCTAAATGTTGGTTGAGTGCCATTTCAACAATTCCAAGATTCATCCAGGCAGCCGCAAAACTTGGTCGTACTTTCACAGCTTTTCTTAGCAGTTGCTGAGCTTGACTTAGATCACCCGAGTTTTTTAGAATATTGGCCAAATTGTTTAAGGCGTGATCATATTCGGGGTTTAAACGAATTGCTTCTTGGTATTCGTCGATTGCTTTTTGCCTCAGACCAGAATCCGCCGCATTTTTAGCCAAATTGTAGTGAATTTTTGCATTTGACTTAATATTATTTTAAAGAATATATTTGTTAATAGTTTTTATATACAGTGACCGCAAAAAATATTTCATATTTTCTCACCGGACACACACTGAGACCAGAGTTAAAAAGTTGTTTTTCATTCATCCAATCGAATGTTCGCTATATTAATGACAAATTAATAATCCTGGTAAAGTACTGTTGTAGAGGTGAGCAAGATACTTTAGAATCATTTGAGAAAACTAATTAAAAATATTTAAATGGAACTGACCTCAAATGTCCGAAGAATGAAAATTATTGTAAGTATTGATAAAAACAAATGAAGAATCTGCCGAACAAATTAATTATTGCGAGTTAAATAAGTCTCAAATAATTAGATATTCACAATACAGACGATATTCAGGATAGGCGAATCTAAATACACTCATTTATATCGAATTTTACTTATAGTGAAGTTGCCCCAGGTGAATATCGACTGTATTTTGATATACTTTAGAAAAGGATCGGAATCTTTGTTCCAAAGAATTGAATGCTGTCATCAAAAGTAAAATATATCCAATACTCGGAAGAAATAGAGCTCTTTCTGCGATCACAAACCCAACGGTAAAAAAAAGATTGGAGGACGGAATGAAAGGAATGATACCAAACGCTAACGATATTTTAAGTTGCCTTGGTGAGATAAAAGATTTAAAACCCAATATTTAATTGAATACAAAAGAAATACCACCGAATCTTTGGGTTTCGATGAAAAAGTGATGCTCTTATCAGAGCTAATAAAATGATCCAAAAAATTATGACAAATAGAAGCCTAAAATCTGTTGTTCTTCTTATAAGGGATAAGCAATTCATAGACCAATCGAAACAAAGCCATTGCGGGTATATTAATATCCAGGCATTGATCGCGTAAATGTAATTATAATTAATAGCTCTAATAAAAAAAGATTTTTCAAAAGATGTCGGATTATCTCCACTTTGGAAATTAGGGCCACTGAAGTTCATGACTTTCATCCTCAAAATCAGTAAAATAAAAGCACCGGAGCACAGAATAAACGCACGATAAATGACTAGTTTTGCATTTATTGTCAGGCAATTTATGTTCGATCTCTCCAATACGATAATCAAATCAAACAAAACACATAATCCCTAAAAAATTCA
>JAQGAR010000608.1:0-13456 GCA_034697865.1 Oribatida sp.
ATAAAAGAAGCAAACATGATAGATAATTGCACATGGAAGATAAACTATAGATGTTTCTCTATTTTTAACATTTTAAAAAGGTTATTTATATAGTATTTAAGAACAATAAATGACGTCGACTCATTTCCTATTATAATTATGAAATTTATCGATTGGCAAATGTTGAGCTCGTTTTGCTGAACATAATTATGAAAGTTTAATAATTCTATATCAAACCTTTTTCAAGATATTTGCATCTAAATATTAGAAATTTTACGTTTTTAAAAGGGCCTGGCCGCTTTATGCTTCGACTTAGGAAAGTTCTGATTAGACTATTGAGTAGCATTTTTGATGGAGAATCTGGAAATACTTTGCAAAAATCGATCCCATGATGGATCCACGGTCCCATGCAAACCCAGCATGGTTCTTTGTCGATTCGTTTTTTTATAAGTTTTGAATTACTTTAATTACTTTAAACAGAAGTATCTTAAATCATTCATTAAGAATATAATATTTTTCTTTTGTTTTATTTGATATACATTTAATTTTTTAAAAATTTCACTTTCGATAATTCATTTATTCAATGGTTTCTAATTTAATGGCTGAAAAAATGTGAGATCTAAAAAAAGATGGTAAGATGGCGCATACCCTCTACAGTCTCTGTAGTCTAACATGTTAAGAGACCTAAGATTGGTTAAGAGGCATTCCCTCAACCATTCTTCAATGTCTCGACCAAAATAACCCTAAATAATGGATATTCTGTTGACGCAAACAGCGCTGACATCTGGTGACGAGGCTTTGAAATATTTAAGAAAGGACATTGGTTTTTTAACTCAAGTTTTTTAAAAATACCACACCACCACTACTAAATGCAAAAAAGATTGTAAACTTGGTAATTTTTTCAAATTTGGTTTGAGATTAAAGTCTAAATATTTTTAAGTAAAAAATATTTATTTAATATATATTTATAAATATTTAACAATTAACGAGTTGAATTTTTTTGTAACAATTGACGAATACAATAAAGAAGTTCTCATAAGCCAATTATTAAAAACTATTAAAAAAATAGAAATAAATCTGAACATATAAAGATTGAGAATATTAATTAAAAAATATTAGTTTTATCGTAGATATATTTTCAATTAAAATTCAAGACAATTTTTATTACATTTATTATTAGCATTGATGAAATTACGTGAAAATTAAAATTTGACGAAAAAATCTTTCAATCTTTTCAAATTGAATTTTAATGGATCATTTGGTTCATGATAACATCTTTAAAGGTCTATATTTACTCAACATTTTTGTTGTTAAATTTACTCTAATAATATAAAAATGAATTTTAAATATCTGAGAAATTATAATATTTTGCAAATCAAATGAAGATTTCGCATATGTTTGGCAAATAAATTTAATATAAGTTGAATTATGAAGATAATTAAAAAAAATAAGGAATGGATTTTTTAAATGAAGATAGACGAAAATGGGGAAAGAGACTTTAAAATCTAGCTGTAGAAAACTTTATTTCTCCTGAAATTAAATCAAGGAAACAAAGATTGATAATTAAAAATAAGAAGAAATATTCTAATAATGATTCCAATGAATTGGCGAACAATTAATTGCAGTTTTAATCTTTAAATATTTTTAAAAATCAAGAATACATTCGAATACAACGTTATATTCTGCGAATGTTATTTTGTCATTCCAACATGTTCCATCTAGTATGCTGCATTGTCACTAGATCTTTGAATGAGCCAAATTCTTATTGCAGGTTTTTAGATTGCATATGATCAAGGTAGTCAACAGTTTTTAACAGTTTTCAACTACAAACTCCAAAATTTATTTTTAAAAAATGAACATAAATTGAATCACACAAATAAATATATCAATAATATTGATATTCAATTAAATTAAACATTAATTAGTATTGAGAATAATTTAAAGTTTATTATCCGATGATATTGTAAGTGTTGAATAATTTTCACATCATTTTATTTAATCAATGCACAAATGTTTCCAATTTACACTTGAAAAACCACTATGGAAATTATATCGAGGGTTCTATCACCTACGGCGATTTATGTATAATAATTGATATAATAATCAAAACTCGTTTGAGGTTGTTTGTTTTATACTTATTTTGTAGCTTGTTAATTTGAAGTATATTAGATTTGATCTAGGACTTTATGTGAATTTAGAAGTAATTTACCTTGCATCTCCTTCATACATGAGGGATGATGTCGAAGCGTCAGAGTTAAAGCTACCCCGCAATAGAGCAGTGCGTGAGTTCAATGTGCAGACAAATTATTGGCAGAGCTCTCAATTAACTCAATTAAAATAATTCACATAAAACTAAAGAGAAGAACGTCTTATAAATGATTATTCAGAAAAGAAAGAGAGAATAAGACGAGTCTTATAATTAAGGCGCTCCAAGCAATCAATGCATAGCAAAAGGCAATTTAGTAGCATCTATTCATATATATCGTAACTGAGCAAGGAGTTTGAGATTCAAATGGAATATATTCTTAATCAGAATGATCTGTTGATAATCTAGCAATGCATCCGAATGGTCGATCTAATGATAAGATAGCGTTTGCAAAAAATAGTGGCTTTGGACGCATAGCAATCGACCTTGACCATAACGACAATAGTAGGGCACGTACTACTGTCAATCTCAATATTATATTATAATCACTGGGCGTCTCAACTCATGCATCAGTATTGATGTAAACACTTTTCAGAGTAATATAAAACTAAATTATTAAATAAAAGCCAAATAGACTTACATTTTGTGGGTTGAGTCCATTGATGTCGATATCGGTGTAACTGTTGACACCTAATTGTGTGAAGTGAAGACTGGTCTATGGGACAGTTGAACAATATTTTGGGTCACAAAGCAATACCAGCGTTGACTGTCTGCCTGTGATGGCCGCACAGCAGAGGAGAGCACTGGCACAGCATCAACATTGACTGTAGGCCTGCATTGGGAGGCGACTATTCTTCACATTTGCCTGCCTTACAAATTATGAATTGCATATTGAACTCCACCCATAATTGAGTTAATTTAACAGAAATAAACGATTCTTTGATTTAAAAATTATTCTCTTGATTAAATAATTGGCAGAAATGAAAAGATTGTACTCGAATTGAGTTAATTTGTGCTCGAAGTTATCTGAAGCTGAGGTGGTTGTGCGCAAATCCAGGCATCACCTAATATTGTTTTGATAGCAATAAATTATTTTGTCAACCTATCACATCTTATGCCGATCAGGCACTGCCCACTCCACAAATGGATTATCTATAACAGACAAATACATATATTTATATAAATGTTTTTCCAAAATGTCATAAAATAACAATTGAAAGCATCAGTCATTCATCGACATTAAAATCGGTGATCAGAGAAACGTCTTTCACGTCTCTCACTCGCTATAAACGTTTTCTGTTAATTCAATTCCCAAATAAGAACTGAGTCTAACCTTTGGCCAAAGCATTGCATTGACCCCAACGGATAAATAGTCAAATTCGAGGTCATTTAAGGGCAGGACTGGGACCTTAGGCATAGCTACGACCGCACCCCTCTTCTCGTCTTTGAGAAACATGGATGAGACAAAAGTAAGATAAGACTACTGTAGTTGAAGTGTAAAACCATAAACCTTTCACTTTTGACTTTACTATCGTTTCTTCAATTCGTGAATAACAGAAATGAGTGGAGTTTTGAAAACAATTTTCTGTTCGTTTAAATATATCTTTATTTCAGTTAAAACGAAGAATGACTTAATTTTTCAAATGTTTTAATTCCAAAATGTACTTACATTTCACCGGAGATATAATCTTCTAGTATTCGATATCAATGTTTTCTTTATTTTGGTCTCAAAATATATTTTTGGTGAATAAATAAAATGAGAAGAGAAGAGACTTCAGTATTGAAAACATCGACTTTGATGGATAACATTCTTGGAATGAATACAAAGCTTAACAAATGTTTAATTTGTAGTCTAACCATACCATTGGTTATTCACATTTCAAAATATAAATAGACTTAACTCTCACCACATATCAAATGTGAATTCAACAAAATAAACAAATTGTGGACACATTTAAAAGCGAGGAATATCTGTTTGATGCGTTGAGCAACAGTGAAGAACTCACGCCATTATAATTTTGATGTTCACTCCAACGGTGACCGATGGAGCCAGCGATTCATCACCACAGCATCTGCACCGCCAGAGCCACCAATCCGGCTATGGCTGCCTCTGGCACAGGCTATGTCACTATCATCTCCATCCAAACACAACTCTCTCTCTCTCTCTCTCTCTCTCTCTCTCTCTCTCTCTCTCTCTCTCTCTCTCTCTTATTTTTTTATCAAGTCTTTACGAAACTATTTGTATTTTTTTACTCAATAAATCATGTTTTTGTTTTTTAAACTGAAATTCAAATGACTATTAATAATGTTTTTGCTTCAAAAGAATCGATAGTATTATAATTAATGTAATCTTGCTAATTATCTGAAAATATTCCGAATTCTGATCCAAACAAAGAATTGATTAATATTTGTTGAGTGCGTCCGTTGAAAATGAAGTTCTGTCATATTTTGGTTCAAATAATAGAGTTTTGTTTTCAGTGAATAACATTTATATAGAAGAGAATCAAAAATCAGTCTTTAATTTATGTAAATTAATATTCGGTGCAATTGAACTCAAGGGAATATCAGAGCCTTAAATGATTAATTTAGTCGCAAAACATATTGCATTCTCACTGACTTTCAAATGTAGACAAACATTTTTGTTGTGTTTAATGTTTGGCCAACCATTGCTTGGATGGCTTTCACCGCATTCTTCAATAACATTCTTACACATTCTGTACGGCATTTTACGCTTCAATTATTATTTTATTGCTATTAAATAAAGGGTCGCATTATTTAAGGAATGTATTCAAACATATTTGAACACAAAATATGACACTCTTTCCGATGGATTACTATTTCTAAAAATATTTTGCTTTATTGCGAACAAAACCTCTCCTTTTACCTGATATTTATTTTAAGTTTATTTTGAAGTCATTTTATATTCGAGTCAATGTGTGCTCAAAATTAATGTAATCGCAGCGAAAGACTCGGTCATTGAATCCAGCCATAAATAGATTGTGCATGTTCTAGCATTTCTTTTGTCTCCTAAAATAATTGAAAAATTTCCAATACCTTTCAATTCAGGAAAGTTTTATGACGTTAATAATGAGCCCTGGGCCATTTGACATCAAAGCAATCCGGTTGGCTTCATAGGCGTGAAAATACATATAATTTGACCGAGAATCGCCAAGGCAGTATAACAAAAATGTTCTTTTAAATATAAGCCAAAAATAACAAACTTGCAATTAAACACAAATGGTTGAGACAAAAAAGCATTAGCTTGATCATACAGTTAAATCTATGTGTTTAGACTCACTTATATGCAAATCGATAAAAACGAAAAATTAACAGATATTTTGAAATACAACGCAAAATGAAAAGCGAAGAAAAAATTACTTGAATTTAGTGTCGGAATCATTACTGAAAAGACTGAAAACAATTTGTATAAAATGAAATTCAAATGCAACCCTTAAACTATTCGAAGTCTTTTCTTTTTGTTTGAGAAATGTGGTCAAAAAATCACCATGCCAATGAGCCAGTGAGCCAATGAAAAGCATTTCAAGTAATAATCATTTTAGAGGTTATTATGTTTTACAATAAGAGCACAGAATGTTATATTAATTCTTAACACTAATACAATATAAAAAGAAAACAATTAAATGTAATTTTGTTGTCAAATCCCTAAAATTAACTTTAAATTTTACTCGAGTGTGAAAGAGATCTGAAGGGGTTTCAAATGTATTCTTGTCTTTTGTTTCATTTTTTATACAATATTTACATCAGAACACAATTATATATAAATGACATTTTAGTAGTCATTAGATTTTCAAAACTTATTTTTCAAGGTTTTCACAACAGTTTAAGAGATTGATTAAGAGATAAGCCATAGAAGAGTGAGAAAAAGATTTAAAGCAACCCAAATGCAAAATAGATAATAGATTTGAAGTGAGAATAAATGACAAAATAACTATCGATTAATAACAGAATTGAAGGAACGACTAAAAGGAGAGCTGTTTTTACCGGTGTTCAGATACAGAGATAGTTAGAGGTAATCGTGAACTGGAGGTTTACTGTAGTCTACAGTCAGCAGCTGTCAGGAACTTTTTGACAAAATTGATGGCATATTACTGGAAATGTTTTACAAAGTAAGACATTATTGATTATCATCTAATAGTAATTACACATCTCTTCTCGATTGAAAATCTCTTCGTTATTCTTTTACAAAGAAATTAAAGTCTTTTCTCACACTTTTAAAGCATTATTAATATTTATATTTTGTTGATATATATATAAATTATATATATATTAGCGAACCATCACATAATGCAACTCTAATTGTGTTTATAATGTATTTGACGAATGAATTGGTTCAGACTCTATCACAGAAATAAAATTAATGTTTACATACAAAGATATAATAACAAAAACACTCCGACCATTTCTATACCTTAATTGACAATAAAATCTCATAACTCATATTTGAAAGCTGTATAGTGGTATTGTATGAGTTTTGCCTTCAGGTTATTATCAGTTATGGGTGTCATTGCTTACACTCTTATCGAAACCTCATTTCAGTCATTAATTTCTCGAATTCGTTGAGCAATACTTTAGTAGTAAACGAAAGAAAAATAGCAATAAATAGGATATAATTTACAAAAGGATTGAAAATGTAAACGAAATTAACAATTTTTAGACTCAAACTTAATGCACAAATGGAATGAAGTCGTGTCTCAGTTGTGTTGATAACCGATTTCGTAAAGAATGATAAGACTGATGGCACACAACTACTGTCAGGAACTGATGCCTACACTTGTGCTGATCTAATGGAACATTAATGATGAATACGAGAGTAATGTTCGCCAAAACTTTGTTTTATCATCAATTTGTTAATACTGTATATAAAACAAATTCAAACTCTAACTCATGAGTCAAATATATGGAGAAAAATCAATTATAAACTTTGACTGAAATGACATTAATTTTAGGGAACGGTACGTGTGGTGAGTCGTCAAATAATCACAATGTTAATATTAATAATCATTGGTCTGGGAGTATACGAGACCACAACTTTGGACTTTCAATAAATTCATTCGCTTTTTAGAGACAATTAAAATAAAAACAATAAATAGTCATTAGATTTGAGTCCCATTTTTACAATGTTTTCAATTAAATGAACGACTCGTTCCTATTTGTCATAATATGGTATAATATGGTCGCAGTGTATATGTTATGTGTTTATTATGGGTACAAATTATTAACAATTAAATCAATATATGTGTTGTCAGTCATATTCTGTTTTACACGTAACGTAAATGTCCCGAAAAGGACCCGATTTTAGTTTAGTAGCGGTTTGTACTGTACATATGTCCGTAATTATCAGACAATTGCATACATTGCACGTCCAGAACATCGGTATATCAATCAATACAAAAAAAAAGAGTTAACCAAATAGAAAATGATTCTAAAAAAACATTAAATACTTTAAAATGTATTAATAATATATTTATATAATTATAATCTGTTTTTTTTAATTTTCATTCGAAAAAATGGTTTCAATTTGTATTCAAATTTTAAGCACACAAATGACTGGCCCTTCGATTCAACAAACTTTGGACTAATTTTAATCAATAATAATCTAATGATAATATAATTAAATAATTGAGGCAAAGGATCATATCCTCGACTTTTCTTAAACTTTCCACTCAGTCTAAGCCCTATCGAAAAACACTCGAAAATTTCTCATTTATTTCTCAATTATCTGTGAATTCATTAGTTTCTGGTTTTATCTGAAAAATCATTTATGAAAATTGTTATCAATGTTTCAATAAATTGAAAATTAAGAGCAAACTAACGAATGAAGTTTTGAATTGAAATATTTTCTTGAATTCTGGTACTTAAGCCCCGTTTCATATCAATTAGAAAACAGTTATATCGCTATAAAAAAGAATTTTTGCGACTCTTTTACAGATTATAGCCTTTAGGGATAACTTTTCTTTTTTTCGATTAATGTCTTTAATTATTGAGTTTTTATCTGAGAAATGAGTGAACCATTAAATTAATACTAATTTCTTTATCGATATATAATATTTGGTAAAAGTGTTGTCCTATCTGTTGATGTGTTTTGTTGTAGAGTTTAAATGTTTTTTCAATCGATTCATAAATATTTATATTAATCATTATATCTCTAATTGAGTTCAGGCTTTCGTTTCATGCAAATGATGCAAATGATGGTCGACAGGACCCAACATTTGAGGTATTTGTGGCGGAATTACACTCTGCATCTTATGCTCTTTCTTCCACTTCATTCTTCTGTTTTGAAACCAGATCTTGATTTGTCTTTCGCTGAGGCATAAGGAGTGTGCGATTTCTATCCGTCGCCTTCGGGTCAGATAACGATTAAAATGGAATTCTTTTTCCAATTCGAGGGTTTGATATCTGGTATATGAGGTCCTCTGCCGTTTGGTTTCGCCCATTGAATTGACGCCGTCTGTCAAATAGACAAAAATCAGTTCACAATTACTATTGTCTTCATTGAGATTCTCATTAATTGAATATAAATTTCAAACTCAAAATAGAATGAAAAATATGGGAAAATATGAATAGCTTTTAATAGATTGTTTTAAAAAATATAAATTATAGAGCCTAGCTCATTTGTGCGTTCATAATGTATTAGTGCATAATCTAATGTCTTTATACACGAGTTAGTCGTTGTCTACCATAAACAAACCATTACTAATGTTCTTAGCAATGAGGGGATGATCGAGTGAGCCAGCAATACAACTGTGGTAGAGCTAAAGGCAAAGCGTATATTAGCCAAGACTGTCACTGCCTATCATTCCGAACAGGAATAGACATTCGCAACGAACCTATTTTGCAAACAACACAACACAAGAGTCGTACGTAAAAAATGAAACAAAAATGAACGCAAAGAAACATAACATTAGTTATAGAAAAAGTTGTAATTATATTATATTTAAAATAAAGCCCTCAAGGATTTCAAGACAAAGAACACCATTAGTGCTATTACCGCACATAAGACTACTAAGACTCGACATAAAGCAAAAAATTATCATTTGATTGGCAAACGTTATTAAATCTCAATAACAGAATATTTTAGAGACAAAGACATAGAATTCGTTGAATGTGTCAAACATTGAGGAATTGATTTTTAAGAGAAATATGATATTCAATGAGATATGACTTTTGGCTAAATTAGAGTAAAATAAGAACTAAAACTAATGCCAAATGTTTTTCTCTCTCTCTCTCTTTGTTAGTCACAAAATATGCAGCTTTTGGTTTACAGCACTTTTACAGCACACGGTTTCAAATGTTTGTGTCTTTCTGTAAGAGACTCAGCTCTAAGAGCGTGAAGGCCTGTCTTTTTCTGTCAATATGAATGATAGTGAAATGAATTTTTGGTGCTGACCATCCGGTGCTACGACTGGCAAAACATAACAATAAAAGTAGTAGCGATCGCCTGGAGGTCTAACATTATAAATGAAAAGTTATAGTCATCCGATTCACCCACAACTCATGCATAGAGTCTAATAAATGGCAATTCATTGCATTCATATGGAGAGCACAGATAGTTATATGCCGTACAGACCGTAAATCGCAAATACGGTAAACACCGAAAACAGTGAAGACATTCGCCAAACGTTTGGTTTGTATACAATTGTAAATCTAAATGAATGCTAAGACAGAATGAAAGCCTTGTGAGCCTCGTTGGTAGTCTGTAGGCCTGTTGAGCACATCACAGCACCCATATCATTTCGTTACGCTTGATATAATAAAAGTAAGATTGTAAATCAGTACCGGGCCCTTTAGTACCCCCTTTAACTGCCTATTTTATAGCTGGCCATAAAACTAACTGCTTTTGCCAACTCTTGAGGCAGTAATTCAGTGAAATTACGGTCGACTCAGTGATACACCAGTGCTGTTTTATGGCTAATGGGAGGGAAGCCTAAGCTTGACAGAGGTGGTACTATCGAAATTTACAACCATCTTCAACAGTGAAAAAGGCCTCTGCGCTCCAGAACTGAACATTTTCAGTCCAGATACTCATCGGTACAGTTGTCTGACATAACCAGTGCTCAACACTCAACACAACACAACAAACATCGAAATCAAAACAACCAAAAAGGACTTACTTTGGCCGACGTGCACTTTCCTCATCCACGGGTAAATATGAGGTGGGTTTCCCGAACCACCATAACTGCCATTCTTGCCCTGTCCTCCATTGGCTCCACTCGTATTTGTTTGTTGTTGAGCTGAGTTCGCACTGTTTGCTTGTGTTTGTCCACCAGATGCCCGCTGTGGTGGCGTGGCCCGAGGTTCGGGTGATTGGCCGGCGCCACCACTGGATGTGCTGAGATCTTGAGGCGATGAGGCTGAGTCGACGGCGTACTTACAGCTCGATGGAGAGGCGGGCGTCCTTGTGGGCAGAATTGGTGCCGAACTGTGATGACTGAGCCGTGACTGGACTACGGCCTGAGCCGATTGCGAACATGAATTGCTTGAATAGGGATGAAGTTCTCTGTGATGTGAAGAAACGTGTGGATGACTGGAGTGATGATGACTGCTGTGATGGTCGCCATTCTGCAGGTATGCTGAATAGGCCGGAGATGTTGGCTGAGCGTTAGCCGTCACGGCATTGTTGGCCGCACTGGCATAACAATTATTATATACTTGAGGTGTATAATAATCTGCGGGATTGGTTCCGGCAGCGGCTCCAGTCTCGGGTCCAGCGCGAGGCTGTCCGTAACACGAGGTAAGAGAATTGACGAACTGATATGAGCTCATCTGCTCTCCGGACTGATTTGTGAAGTAATTGTGCCCAATATTCCACGCAATTTTTGATGAATTATGGCCGATCTGCTCTCCAGGAAACCTCCGGCACACTTTTAATAGCGCATTATACCAACCGATGCGTCTCTGCCTTTCGCTCAGACACGTGACTCAAAACAAACCAATAGTCAGTCAAACAGTCACTTCTGTTGCCATAACTTCTACGACGAACTCGTGAAGAATGCACTGTAAGTACCAGTTCTGGCAATGTTTATGTATGTATGAGTTGAGACTTTTTTACCAATAGGTATGAGCGACAAGACTACCACTAGTACTACAATAAAGACAGAATCACAACTAAATTACTATTATTATCAACAATACGTATATTTAGTAGTATTAGTCTTAGCCATAGATCTGATCCTAAATTTATTTCTGATAGAATAGTGTCTATCAATTCAACAAACTTTCACCGATCAAACATTCAAACAGAGGCTAATGAATAAATTTTTTACCTAAACATTAGAGTTGTCTTTAAAATATTATAATTGACGGTTAATGATGTCGTCGGAGACAATGTTCACTAAACTTATAATTATTGGAATAATTTGCACAAAAACAACGATTAACTTTGGATTCTTCAGAGAAAGTTTTAATTTTTCTTTTATTTCTTTGGATTACAAGAAATATTCACTCGAAAGAGGATATCAAACAAATAAAAAGGAAAAATAAATTTTAACGAATGTATAGTTTTTCTGAATATTATAAATAAATTCAAAGTTTAGTTAAGGATTTTTTGGCAAATTATATGAAATGTTGAATTTTGAACGTTTGAAACGTTTCGGAGCAGTTTTAGTGTAAACACAACAAAACTTATTGAATTGAATTCACTGTTTTGACTGTTTGTATATATTTCGCAGGTTTTTGACGAAACTCATCGAATGTGACCTTTCAGTACGTGAGTGAAGATCGCATCTGAGTTGTTCTGATGCTTACGGGATCTAATATTATATAACAAGACTTGGAGTACAGCACCTCCCTTCTTAGGTCCGTCCTCAACTTCAACCTAAAATCCGTAGCTTTTTCTGATGTCCCAAACTTTTTCCCTGATTCTGCTCGTTGTGGCGCCGAATGATACAACTGGCACATTATCATTTACCCCCTCCTCTCCCCATTTATATCTGCCACAAGAGTCTGAAGAGGCACATGAAAGCATCTTATGCTATACCACATTTGCCAGAGTCGATAGAGCGCATGGAACAGTCGACAGGCGCTCGACTGGTCTACCGAAATACCGAATCATTGCTTGTGTGCACCTGATTTGAACTCAGTTCCGATACTTCACAGCTTAAGAACTGAACATTTTCTCAATGAAATTCAGTCAAACAATTGTTATTTTGTTTTTCATCTCAAGTGTTTGTTTTGCGAATCAGAGCTAACTTTCATTGCAATGACACTCAAAATAAGGGCTTCTCTTCCACTATGTTATCGTTATTCGTACCATTGACAGCAATGGTTGCTCTGCTGTGAGATCCGAACCCAGTTCTGTGCGATAATGAGTAAGTGAGTAATAGGCGAGAGAGAGAGAGAGAGAGAGAGAGAGAGAGAGAGAGAGAGAGAGAGAATTTGGGTTTAGGTTTTGTGTTGTTCAAAGCATATGAGTGTATGTGAGATGAGAGTGGAGTCAATGCATAATTAATAACAGAGTAAGTTATATAATGGTTAAATGGAGTTACTTTCTAGTGATGTGACGCTCTTTATTCATGGATTGGCACTTACTGTAAGACTCTGTTAGTTGTAATCGTCTCACAAATGGTTTGATTGTGAGACAGATTTTGGTCTCATATATAAACTTATTTTTCATGTATTTCTTATGCGTCTGAGAAGTCTTTCTCTTAAATTAATGACATCAGTCTTTCTAATTAGTTTTACTACTATTTCTTTTTCTTCTCAACTAATTAGACTCAGGGGTTCGGTTGGTCTATACAAAAGCTGATCCATTTTTAGCATTCATTTGATGTGATTTTTAGATGAGAAAATTTATTTACTTCACTCTATCATAGAGTGTATGTCATGTTTGATAACTGCAAGTGTTTGGACGGAATGTACTTAATTGGAGTTTAGTTGTAAAATCTATTTACCAGTACTTTATTTTTACTTATTTTGCTGTTCATCAAAACTAATAACATTTTGTGTGCATTACTCTACTCTTCCACACATTCTGAACATTGAACACCACTTTTGTCATAACTGTAGCAGAGAGGGACCGTTCGCAGCACTCACAGCACGACTCATATGCTCTCTAAGTAAGCCTTTATTAAAAAAGAGAAATCTTTTCTCTTAAGATTTATGACAGTGACCATAGAAGCGCATGCTGTCGGTTCCCACACGTGCAAATATTTCCAACTCAACCCAATACTAAACCCAATACTCAACCCAATACTTAAACCCATATATACTGTACAGCAGTTTATGCTCTCACTGTTTAAATGGAGTTTTCAAACATTGGTTTTCCAGTTGGAAGAAGAAAAACTTTTGGAAACATAATTTTATCATTTGTCT
>JAQGAR010000609.1:0-13455 GCA_034697865.1 Oribatida sp.
CTTCAGTGAAAGAAGTTGGCTCATCTTGTTTTCAGTGTATAAAAAGCAGCGCATTATTTGAAAAATCTTGTCTCTGTGTATAGTCCAAAGCCCCCTCTGGAGTTTGCTTGGCTGGGACTAGAAAATTTTTTACAATTAACCCCACATCACTTAACACCATTTGTCAACATAAAAAAAAATCAGAGATAAAATTCTTGGTTAATCAACTTTTTAATTAAAACAAGGATTTTTGCGATTTTAGTTAAATTTAAGGAGTTTTCGGGGATCTGCCCTAATTCGAGGACTTTGCGCACCCCGGTCTTGAAATATAAGTACACTTATACTCATGAATCGAGTGATTAAGAGCAATGTATTTAGAAGTAACCACAGAATAAGGAAGAGAAAACATCTGGGAATTGGTTTAAGAACTTATTCAATGGATTTACAGTTAAAACCTTTAAATTCAAATCCAAAATTTGGTTCAACGCATAATAAGTAAATTTCTTGAACTTTATTTGAATCTCTTAAAAATTTCATATCATGGTAATAAAAAATGTATTTTCAATACCCCTAGAAATTTGAGTTTTACTCGTTTAAAATTTTTGGAACGTTTACTTTATCTCTTGTGACCATAATTTTCGATTACACATATCTTGATATTTTCAGAACTTTTTGAAGGACTTTTGGGAATTCCAAGAATCTTTCGGTAGAAATAAGTTTAAATTCGGAAAAATGTCTACTATTTATCCCATGAGCCCTGAAAATGTTAAAATGAAGTCTGTGTGGAAGAGAAACGCCCTTATACAATTGTATAATATTGTAAAGTGTGGCTTATTCTGGGTTGGCTTCAAACTTGAACGCACGAAGTTTAAGATAAGAGTCATGTGATATTAGATAAAAGCAGGGGGTTAATTATATGAACGTACTGTGATAGTTTTCAAATTATGATTTTTCCATTTAAAAAAAACACACTTTAATAGTCAGACTTACCTTTTTTCAATGCAGTGAAGCGTCATTTGGGGCGCATTGGTTATTTAAGAACCATTGAACTTTAAAATCAGAAATTAAAATGGTAAAACAAATGATAAAAGAGCAGTCCCTAAATATTCAGTGCGTCCCAAATGACCCCATGAGAAAAACAATTCTGGAACCCCCCCGAGGTCTGCTCATCAATGGTCATGAAGTCATGGTACGGTGAATGTGATAAACTTTGGCGGTCCTGCTCAGTATTAAAATATATCTAGGAAAACATACAAAAGAAAAGTTTACTTAAATTAATATTAATAAATGGTTTAAATGTTCCTACTTATGAACTTCTGCTTATCTTGTTCACTTGGTAATACCAGCTTTACTATAGAATTCATTAAGCAATATATATGTTATGTATGATTATTTGAAGTACGACTCCATAACAAAGAATAATTAAATTCAGAGAATGAAGTCTTTTAGAGATAATTAATTATGAAAACCAGAGAATGAAGTTGTGATTGGACTCACATATTAGTCCTCAGCAATAGATCTCTTGCATTAACAGATCAAATAACTGGTGAATGAGTGTATTAATCAGGTTTAGTTAATTGGAGCTGCAAATACTCTATTCTCTATTCTGTGTTCAAGAATTTTGAAGAGAGTAAAACACAGTAAAAATCCAAAACAGGAATCAAATCGATTCAAATAATTATTCAAATGAAGGAACAAAATATGTGAGGTCTCTATTGGATCTCACGTTACGTCTAAATAAACGAAAACTTCAAATTAATTGCTTTATTTCCCAAATTTTAAATTCCTATTCGGAATCCAATCATTAGAACTAAACAACAAATAATTGATTTTAAAGTTATTTTTTATACCAAATGTAAAATAAATTTTGGACACGTATTGCCTGAAAACATAGTCTAACCAGTGATGCGCAAGGGGGAAATAGCCCGAACCCCCCCCCCTAAAATATTTGAAGTTACACCCCCACCTACCCGGTCACCTGAAAATTTTTCGAGTGACCCCCACTAAGGTCGGGTAACTTGCGCATCCTTGAGTCTAACCCAAGATTAACGGAAGAATTCTCTTAAATTTGGGCGATTGTTGATACCCTACCAAGAGCCTTATAGTTGTTTTAGTTGCTCAATCCTTAACACTGTTTTTTAATCTCTAGTTTCCAAGATAACTTCAAATCGATTTTTATATACATATAAAGATTTAATTAAGGAGTCTTTAGTTTTTATATTCTGTGCTCTTCTATTAGAATATTCTATACATTCTTTATTTAAATACAAGAAATTCTTTGATTATGTTTTGTTAGCACAGGTTTTCCATTGAATGCATAAAACTAAAGATCTATCTTTTCTTTAAGACAATCGCTTCTTCGCGTTGGGTTGTGTTAGTGATGATTCTTTTCGGCGCTTTTATGCTCTACATTACGGTATTGAAGACAAACCCAAACTACTGATTGGCGTTCATTAATACAATTTATTGTCTCCCAATTAACACCTAATCAGGTGATAATTCGTTACTACGAGTCCACTCCATTGACTTGTTTTCTGGAGCCCTGGTTTCGCGAAGTTGGCTTTGCTTTTTGTTATGGTGCTATAGTGATCAAGGTCTACAGAATCTTTGCTGAATTCCAAACTAGGAAAGCACACAGAGTCTGTGTCCGAGACAAAGATCTTCTCAAATACTTGGGTGGAATAGTGTTAGTTGTGTTGGGCTATATGTCAGCCTGGACTGCATTAGTATTGGATGGAATCGAGGACATCAGTCAAATCAATTGGTTCGACGGTGCCATCAATTTGGACATCAAAGGAAGGAACATATTAGAGGAGAAGTCGACAAATGATGGACTGCGATATATAGTCTGTCGACAGCTTTCCTGGGATTTCGTTACAGAAATCGGTAGACAATTATATAATTAGTTGTTTTGAGTAAAAGAATTCTGATTTCAGGAGAATTAATATTTTTATTGACCGGAGTTTACATAACGTATTGCATTCGTAACGCAAAGAAAGAGATCTATAGAGAGAAGTGGACGCTTGCATTCTCTCTATACTTGGAAACCTTAGTCTCATTCACCACTTACGCAGTCAAACATGTATTTTGGTTTCATCCTGATCTGCACCCGGATCATATATTTGTATTGTATATGATTCGTTGCCAATTAACAGTGACACCGATGTTAATAATGCTATTCTTCCCAAAAGTAAGGCTAAACTCAAATCAAAAACCAATAAATACTAATTTGATTTGTGTTTAATTCCAATTCAGTTGTGGTTTCACAACAGAACCCATCGATCAGAACACCACAGATCACGTCATTTATCATCGGCTGATGTTCCCGACCCTATTCCTGAAGCAATGAAATTGCACAGCGCTATACTCTCTAATGGAGAGATCGATATCGGAGACATTAATCTGGCGGACATGGATCCCGAGGATATTAGAGTAAATTATTTTTCATTCTATAATCAAATTCAACAAAAATTGAAATCACCCAGCTGCAAACATTTGTTAGCCAACAGTCGTTAAACTTATTTTACGCTCAAATCAATTCAATGACATTATATTTAAATTTCAACCAAATAATCCCATTTTACTTAAATATCATTGAATGTCAGTTACTTTAAAATATTTCGACTCCAGGAGCCAGCAAGGGAATTTTGCGCAAATTTCTAGGAAGTTAGGGAGGGGTAATATGAAGTACGATATGATTATGATCACGAGATATCTAAATTTTGTTACCAAATCGAGTTTCATCCATTTAAATTAACTAGATAACGCTTAAATTTTTAAATCCAGTTTCGGTCACTTTTGTAGCCAAAATTGCACGAAAGCTTCCGATAAAAAACAGGGGCCCCCTCGAAGCGCGGCGGCTATTTTTTCCGCTATTTTGTCTTTAAATATCAGTGATAAACCGGATTTAAGGTTAATTTAATGCAATTTAGACTCAATTAAAACAATATTTAACCGAAATTAAAGCCAAAAACGTCGAATCAAGGACAAAATGGCGGATTTTTAGTATTTCCGGCCATTTTATCCCCTACCTGATCCCCCTGAGGTCGAGTTTGAAAATCCCCCTTAATTCCCCTGAGGAAGACCAAGCTCATCCCTGAAATAAGGAAATTCTTAAAAACCAATTTTCGGTAATTTTCGAAGTAACTTACCTGGATCTAAGAGAATTTAAGCTGGTTTTATTAATTTGACTAAATTTAAATTCTAAAGCTAAGCAAAACAGTATAAAATATAATTTTTCAACTCTCTATTTATTGATGATGAAGAAAGGAGCAATTTAACAAAATACACATAAAATTACGAATTCAATGGAAAAATTCTAATTTTATATAAATTACAGCCATTTTTATTAAAGTTTTTTTTTAATGAATTATATTTGGAAGTAATAAATCTTTTCATATTTCAGTCAGAATTGCGTAGAGTTTATACTCAACTTCAAGTACTCAGGAATAAGACGATGAGAAAGGACAACCCACACATTAGCAAAAGAAGGGGCGGTAGGAAAACTCACAGACGATTCTCATTACAACCTTTTCATCACAAACATAAACACGAACAGGAGATGACAGAAATTTCGCGAACACCAGAAGAATCGACTGCCAGTTTTGAAGGCACAGCCTCTTGTCAGCCCGACGGCCCATCCACTGTTCGAATAGAGAGTGAGGGCCCCAATAACTCAAATAAAATATCGCATATAAATAGAACTCATTGAAAACAAGCATTAATACAAACATACAAACAGTGTTCAAATCATTTCTTTCATAATTCAATGTTTTATAGCATTAATTAGTAATTAATAATTAATCATATTTTTTGTCGAATCGCAAACATTTTTATCGAATTATTAAATAACTATATATTTAAGAACGCAAACGAAGAATTCAAACTTTCAAGTTTTATACCTTATTATTTGTCATAATATTGCAGTGATAGCCAAGGAGATAGTCATATAACAAACACAGTATTAGTCAATCCAAATATTGAGATTAAATGAACTGTTCAAAAGCGCACAGATATTATCTAATTACATTGTCATCTAATTATTAATGTTCAACTTGGATGCATTTACCAAAGTGTGAGGCATTTACCACAACCTTGAATTTTTGATGAAATCCCCTAGTCAATATTTTGACAAAAATTATTCCTCATTCACTGAATAATGTTAAAAATAAAACTGAGAAAAATAAAATTTTCGGGATTTTAGGAAAATTTTATTAAAAATATCAGATTTGAAAAAATTTCTTCTGGGAGCAATAGCAATTCAGCCCTTCCATTTTTTGAGAGTCTGCCCTGAATTCGAGTGTCTTAAGAATCATAGCAAATTCAAATGAAGCCGAATGAAGCGAAATTAAAGACTACTCCATCAATTATTAATTTTCATTTAATTGATTTTAGTCAGCATATACAAAAAAAAGTATACAAAAAGTTGTTTTCATTTTTCTTAATGCTTGGCCATCCTTGAAGTAATCAAACTATTTGCGTAATAATTAATTCAAGTGATGAACTTTAAATAATTTGAGTAATGAATTAATGGCTCAAAATTTGACAGAAATTACTTTAAATTAGATTTTTTTTACTCAGAATCTGTAAACTTGAACAATTCTGAGACCATTTCAGAGATTCTTACCTAGTCATTTATCTTATTGTTGCAAAATTGAAAATAGAATGTCGAGCAAATTTTTTATTCATTTATTTTTTAAAATCCACATTCTGATCTTACTAAAACTGAAATAATAGTTCATTAGTTGCATCAATGCTCATTTGTTATTTTTATTATTGATATCAATTTCTTTTAATTGGAATTCTCCTGAATTGTCACAATTGAAAAATCGTTTACAGCAATCTATTTCTCAGATGAATAACTGATTGAAGCACTAATTTAGCCCTTAAAATAAAAGACTCAATTTAATCTAAAATTTATCCAAAATAAGACAAATAAAATAAAAATTGTGCATTTTTGAATTTCTGGTTCCATTCATTTAGGCGTGGAATGGGGGGGGGGGATATTTTCGAAATCAGAAGCTTTTGTGTGCTCCACATTTGGTGAATGACGAATCCGATTATATTGAATACATTTGTTTTATTTGAAGAAATCGATTGCTTTTCAGACAATTTATATGAAACTCAATAAAAATTCCACTGAAAACGAATTGAAATAAAAGGGACTCAAAACTGAATTTATCTAATCTTATTAAATCTATTCACAAACAAACGATAGTTTAAAAACTGTTAAAAAGTGAAAATTTTGCTAAATAACTAATTTGTTTGTCGGCTAATACAGAAATAAAAGCCTTTTCTGGTTAGCGCTGAAAATTGTTTATATTTAATTAACTCAATGGCGTAAAGCTCTATAAATGACATCCTAAGGGAATGACCAAAAAGAATGGAGTTCTCCAATATTCCTATAGATATGTTTGGAATCCAATCATTGGATACATTCCTAACTTAACTGATATTTATTAATAAATAATTTATTGATTGTTATAAATAAAAAGTTGACACAAAAATCTGTGAAAATAGTCGAGAGAGAGAGAGAGAGAGAGAGAGAGAGAGAGAGAGAGAGAGAGAGAGAGAGAGAGAGAGAGAGAGAGAGAGAATTTAATTAACTTGCCAAGTTTATAGTCACAGCAATAATCTTCATTCAATAGAAACAATAAAGAAGTGACAATAATCTGTTAATGACATAGAATTCTTTACTTGAGCAATTTGATTGCCGGCGGAGGAATAGGCAAAATACACCCCTGAGCCGAGGAGAGCCTTGGCAAAATTTTAGGACCCCCCTAAATTTTGGTTCAAACATTTATAACCCTATGTCTATGTTTTCGTTCTCAAAATTTTTGACACAACCTACCCCCCCCCCTTGAACCCAGAAATATCTCCAATTAGAATTGTTGAATATACCTAGGTAGACATCTATTTAAAGTTCTATGTCTCCAGAGAAACATCTTGCCAAAAATCCTAGGGACATTAAAGGAAGTCAGGGAAAAATTGGATAAATATTTGTCTATTTTGACACTAATTTGCGGTTAATTCCGATAATTGAAATAATTGGTAATAAATAAAAAATTAAAGTTAATGTTTATTATGAGTTCAATTAAATACATTTATTTTCCATACAAACGATGGAATCGAAATCGAGGGATCCTTTGCCCAAAGCCAACAAATTGAGTTTTTGTTTTTGAACATAATTTGCATATTATTGCAATAGATCTCAGCGTTAACAGGAGCCAAAAAATAAATGCTGACAATAAAGCAATAAAAATTAAAAGCTTTGAAATAAATTGAGAGAATTGTTTTTTTTTCAAGTTTATCACTGTTGACTCAATTACTGTCTCTTATTGATTGGAACCACACTTGTGGTCAAAGTTTGATAGACGATAAATAAAATGTGTAAATAAGTATTTAATAACTATTTTCAAAGATTTTTGTGAAAATATAAACCAAAAGTTGAATAAAAAGTTATCACAAAAATTGTTTGAAAAAGGATTAAAGTTATGACAAATTTTACATCGAATTTCGATATAGATTTGAATCACTGGTTGAAGGGCTCAACAAATGCTGTAAAATAATGACTGAATTAAAAATTAAATAAAATAATTGATTCGATAAATAATTTAAATAACTTTTCATTTCGTTCTCAAAATATCATTCGTTTGTTAACTGAATGACAGAAATTTAAATACTTTTTATACATTTAAAAAATATATTTAACAAACATTTAATGTGTTTTCACACAATCTTTCAATCCTAATGACAAGACTGATCACCAACTGATAACTTTATGTCCATCTAATGAATGGTCGGCCGACTAATTACCAAATGAATCGATAGATACACTTAAACTCACTCATGAGGGCAGGCATTATACAAATGGCGCCATTCGTTATACGAACTCTTAGTTTCAAATTATGAGAATTAGTTTGAGTGGTCGGTTGAGTTGGTTGTTGAGAATGGTGTCCAACACTATTGTTTTGTAATATCACTTCCACTGTTCTGTTCTGATATCTCAAAGTAGCCATTATTTGAGAGTCAGATGTCATGCCATTCGTTAGACAATAGATAGCATCGAAATCCAATTCATTGGTGTTGTCAGTGCATTCAGGGATTGGGGACGCCGTCGGCGCCGCGAAATTTATCTCATTTTGAGAATCGCATTCACCGCTCAAATTAGTCGAATTGATTTGTTGTCGTAAAGCACTTGAATCTGAGCATCGGATCTGAAGATAATGTCCACTAAGCGATGGCCGACTGGCGCCGTAGTTCTTAACAAAGAGATAATATTAAAAAAGACAATAAGAACATAAAGTTAATACCAAATTGAAAAAGTATGGACAGAAGAGCTGTTGTTGTGATTTAAACCTTCCGATTACTATCAGTTCGTTTTGTTGTGTCAACTGATAGATAACAGAATGAGATTGCGATGAACTCAGACCAGAGCTCAGACATAGTGTGTCGGGTCCTCTCACATGACTGACCCAATTAGTCCTTATATTAGAAGTGGTCTCATTGCCAGTGTTTTGAGCGATTATTTGGTGGTCACCCAATTCACAGGACACCAGTGAAGCCCCGATTGTCAACACACCGATCTTCAGACCATTGTTTCTATTGTTAAAAGTGAACCGACGGATCATTTGCCGACAGTTCAAGAGATCTTCTTCGATAGATATCACTTCGTTATTGTGAATCATAACTAAAACAAAACCAAAACAAATAAGAGTCAAAAAAGCAACAAATTTCCTGAAAATACCGGTTTTTATATTAATTTCGTTTATTTCTTCAATTAAATTAATGGAGACAATTTTAGATTCAGAATGTGCTTGCTCACTTTTCTATAAGCTTGAGTTTTATTTATGCAAACAATGTTTGAATTAATTAAAAACAAAACTAAATCAAAACAATCAGATTTAATGCCATTTTCATAGCATTTGATTTGAGGATCGCTTTTAGACTCAATTTATTACTCAAACGATAGATGGAAGACCTCTAATACTACTCTCAAAAGTAATATTTGATCTAGCTCTTTGAATAAAATTCACCAGAATACAGTTAGAATATTGTTAATCATAATTAAGTTAATAAAAGTTTATACATTTCTTAAATATATTGAATGGAAGAGAAATTATAAATAATTGACAAATTGCTTAAATGTTTCATTACTCAGTTCATAGAAATTGTTGAATCGATAACAATAATTATTATACAATGTATTTTGCATTACATCAAACAATTTTGTTCAAACCCAAGTAAGACTAGTCTAGGTCAAATAACTCTAAGATACTTTCGATTCTTCTAATTGTATTCAATTTTTCGATATCAATTAAATATTGTCAGGATATTCTTCTTTGACATTAAATCCTGAGATCCCAAGCTCGGCACTTTAAGGAGACTTATGTTGGTGAAGGAGGTTTTGCCAAGATTTTACCAAAAATCCTAATATGATAAAATAAGCAATGGAAAATGGAGGACCTTTTTGGCGGTCATTTTGAGCACTTATCCCTTTTCACTCACTACTCTGATTTTCAGAATCAGAATATTCAAGTTTATTAAAATAACATGCATGTCACAATAAATTACAGGCTAGTTTTTCACCCTTTTGTAAAGATTTGCAGGCCTATGATCTAGTGCAGAGCTCGTCTTCTCGTATAAATAATTATTGTATGCACATATCACAAAATTATGAATGCACAAAGTTAATATGAGAAGATGTATAGTCTATGTCTGTCTTGTCTTGATTTGGCTAGTTAGGGAAGGTGAAATAAGTTTGTAATTTATTGATATTCTCTAAGTTTCACTGATGAATTTGAATTCTGATTCGCACTTTCTATTACTATTACTGTATGTTTGTAAAAATTAAACCATTTCTTAAAATATTTCTCAAAATAAAATATTCCTCTCTCCTTATTAATTATCATAGAGTATTTGAGTTGTCAATTCAATAGGCAATAATGCAAATAACTGTATAGAATAAGTCTAAATATATTAAAGATAAGTAAGAATAAATAATCTGAATGCCTATTGTAAGAAAATAATAAGACACAATAAATCAGGGTATGGGGTGCCACCAAGGGGGTCAGCCAAAAACCTCCAGACTCGAAAAATTTCGAAAATCTCCCAGGCTGCGCGGCGGAGGCCCCCCCTGAGAAAAAATTTCAAATTTTATCGGTAATTCTGGCCAAAATGGCCGACCGAACCGAATTTAAAACAATTTAAACCGAGTTTAGCGGTAAAATGGCTGCGGTGAAATTTGAGCTTCTCCCTCCCCTGACCTCCCCACCCCTAGGATTTTGCCCAAAGTTTTGGCAAAATACCCCCTGACCCCCTGAAGTCGAAGAGTTTGGTGCACCCTGCAATAAATAACTAGATTGATTTCCGGTACATTTTGTATACGAAAAGGGTTCTGGGCGGGTTCTGATCTAGTTTGATCTAAGCGGTCCAGGAAAATATCATTCTCCCGATTAAATTAATGATTAAAGTTATTTGATGGAAGAATGTCAGATTAGGTAAAAGCAATCAATCAATGTTAACTACAAACATGTTAATTAAATCCTTGGTCAAGACAATTCTGATAACATACATCTCTCAATTGATTGATTGCTTCTATTAAACAATCCAATTCTCACTTTATGTGTTTACCAAACAAATTGACGTTTTTAAGGATTATACTGAGGCATAAATTGGTGGCTCGAGAAAATTGCCATGGCATTTTCAAATTTATCGAAACGTCTAAGTATTTTGAGATTGGGTAGAATGCATTCCTTATTTTTATTTTGTGATTATATTGAATTTTGGTTTCTATTCATTCAATTTATACCAGAGGTCGACAATCAAAATCGAATATTTGGAATTTTAGCCGACAACCAACAAATCTCCAAACTTATCCACTTCTGTTAATGAAAATTACTAACAATACTTTGAATGAAAAGCATTTTTAAAACCCTCAGTCAACAATCATTTAAATATAAATCAAAGTATAATGAAAGTCTTAAAAGCCCTCAAAATCAATCATTGATTCATTCATTGATTGGGAGATATAGTATAAGTTATACTAGTTAGGGTATAACCTTAACCCCTTGAACTTTAAGTCGTCCGCCATACAATTAATCGAAGGGTAGAGAAATGTAATGCAGTGAAGAGTCATTTGGGATGCACAACAAAAAGAAGTTTTAATAAGAAAAAAGTGACGAAATATTGTTTAACCCTTAAAGATACTCAACCTCATTACATTTATCTACCCTTCGATTAATTGTATGGCGTCCATCCCCTGTAAAGCCGTATTATTTTAGGACCCCCTAAAATACTTTGGGGGTTTCTCTGTTTTTCGAGAAACATTTTGTTGTGCAGCCTCACCCATACCCCACGGAGAAACAATTTTTTTCGAACCTCCCTCATTTCGATGGCAAATATTTCAAGAGTAATAATTATTCACTCTCGAATGTTTGGATAGTTTTCAATTCTGCAATAAATCATTGGATTGGTCAATACAAATAAGGAAGTTTTAGTAAGAACGGGCGAATTCCCAAAATGCAAAGCGAATTAAAAGCTTCAATTTTGTTTACTTTAAATTAAAAACAAGTGTCCAAAAATACCGAAATAGAGAAGACACCAATAAGATAAGTAAAGTTAAGTAAAGAAAATGGATTTCGGAGAAACTGGATACAACCCCCCAGTAAGAACTAAGGAATAATTCTATTGGTTAGGTAAGGTTTTAAGTTAAACCGGCTTAACTTTATTTAATTTATCCAAAATCTTTGGAATGGCCTTGATGGTTTTTGTGTAGCGTTTTTTGAGTGAATAGCTTCTGTCGAATGACATCTAAACATTAAATTCGATTATAAATCATCCGTTCATTCAGTTTTCATTCAGTTTTTTTAGTTTAAAAAAAGGATCATTAATTTTGAAACAAATTACATCCTAAAGAAAAAAAGGCAAACAATAGGCTCTCGAATTTCACTTTTATAAAGATCGAGTGCTTTGAACAAAGTTGGCCAAGCTCTTCAAATTTCCAAAGGAGTCAGACGCCAACATTTTTTTCTCAGTTTCTGGAGATTTATGCTTAATTTTCCTTAAATAAAGATGAAATTGAGCTACTTTATTCTGAACTAAGAAAACCAATTTTGGAACTCAATTATATTGAAAAGGGTTTCGTTTAATATTAAATTCAAGGTATTAGTAGTTAAACAAAATGAATTGTTTCGTGAAATTCGATTAATATTTGAAATAAATAATGTATTTAATTAAATAATGCACTAAATGTTCGCTCTTTAACCGAAAGGATCCAAAAGAGTATTGATTTTTGGTATCAAATGAGTCGCAGATTTGACTCTTTAATCAAAAGAGACTTATTATTCACAAAAGCAATAAATATAATGCCATCAGTTTTTTTATACTCAAGGGTTAAGAGTCTGATAAAACGGAATTTCATGTAAAAGAACCTAATTCACTCCGCCCTCTAATAAGAGAGATGAGGAGCGCCTGATTTTACTCCACCTTTTTATTGATCCTCGTTATGATACCATTGCGTTCCAAGACTTCAGTCGGCGGTGTAAGAGCTCCACATCAGAGAATGAGATGAAGCGAAAGCCATAACAACACAATCAGAGCACAAGTTTTCACGTGTTTTCTTCTCTCACTTATATTACAATTATATTTGTATTGTCTTTCACTCTTTGACTCTTTGACTGTCTGTCTGTTCGCCAAATGATAAGTCGCTGCAAATAAATAAATTTGATTCTAACGGTTCGCCAAATCGGATAGCTACTATTCGGGGAAAGTTTAGTTTTTGCTCCATTAATAAATACAAACGATTCAAGCAAATCCTTAATTGAGCCGATAAATAATGAATTCTAGCGCAATGATGTCAGCCCAATGTCAACCCCTCTCCAATATTATGAAATCTTCGCAAATTACCGAACACAACGAAAAAGCGGAGCCTAAAAATCGAAACAGAGCTCAACATCAAAACGCCTGGTCTTATATTTCTAATCGAATTCTCGGAATTATTCAAAAAACATTCAAAAAAGGTATTTCCAAACTTATAATAAAATTCAAACTTTATTTTATATATAGTTTTATTCAAATATGATTTTTTGTGTGTTATCACAAATATTAAAAAAAAAGATAAATTTATGAGAAAGACTCCGTTTATCCAATCTTTTAAGGATCTCAAGATTTGGACTTCATGGGGTCCAACGGGGATTACTTTACTTTATTTACTGATCTTATTTTTAGGCTCAAGTCGACTAATTTTCGCCAAATTATATTAAACACAATTAGATTAACATTAAGTTAGTTGTCGTTAATTTCATATAAAATTGAATTAATATATAATACAGGGATCGCCAAGCTCAGCGACTCCAGGGGGGATCAGGGGGGGATTTTTTGGAAAATTTTGCCAAAAATGCTAGGGGGGGATCAGGTAGGGGATAAAATGGCGGCCAAAATGCCGCCATTTTGGCCATTTTACCGCTAAATCCGGTT
>JAQGAR010000610.1:0-13451 GCA_034697865.1 Oribatida sp.
TAATCATTAATGTAAACAAAAAATAAGCTCTTAAGCTGATTAGGTCTTTTAGGTCTTAGGACATTTCGGATACGACCCTTTGAATAGAGGTTTTATCTTAAAATTAATTTAAGAATAAGTAATGTGTTTTGAAATCCGTTATCTTTTATTAGTTTTTCTCAAATGTTTTTGTTTTGTCGTCACTTTTGAGAAAACAATTAATAGAAAAGCATTTCAATGATGTACTCATTTTTGAATGTTCTTGTTAAATAAAAATTAAGGGTTTAAGTTATACCGTATAACCAAGGTGTATGAGAATCTGAAGATTGAAATACTATCGTTACCCCAACTGTATACTTCTTATAAACATTTAAGACTATTTAGGACATAATGATGTCATTCAAGATCTTATTTCAAAAATAATCCTTTGAATAACAGAAGCTGAGAATTAAAAGTATCTGGGCGTTTTTTGTTTTTAAAAATGAAATTAATTGAGAAAATATAAGTCTTTAGGAAATAAATCAATCATTAATTTTTAAAATCAAAACAATTATTCAACGAATCTTTGGTTTTGCGTTTTTCAGTCCTATTAAAGAGAAATTTGTTTTTTTGATAAATTATATAATTTTGAAGTAATTCTCTAAAGATTTGAATTAAACAAAAATCAATTTAAGATAACGCATGTAATTCGAATTTATCGCCAAACCCATTCGAATGTGACCCTGGCATTAATCGGATAATAATTTTTTTAGGTTTTTTAGTTCAGATATTATTGCCATCATTTGAATTGAGATCCTCTAATAAATTTCTTTTAGAACTCCTTTTTTAAAATTGATTTTAAAAAATCTAATGACAAATATTATTATTTTTGAACCAATTGCCTCAACAGAGCACTGTCTTAGAACCCATGGCCTCGAAAACCAGTGCTTAAGACATAAAGTTTTATCAAAATCCTTCTCAATGACATCCCATTCAATATAGTCTACATTAGAGTGTATTGAGTAGACTAGAATAAGTTTACTTAATTTATTGGCTCTCATTTTTTTTGGAAAAATTCAGTTTATATTTAGTTAAATTAGTTAAATTCAGACAAAAATGTTCAATGTTCAATATCAATATTAACCAAGGATTCGGGAGTGACCATTCATCCAGATATTAGCCAATTTTATCTTGGTTATTCGAAGTTTTAAAAGTTTTGATCTAACACTTTTCACCTTAACATTTCATTTAGGTTTTAATAGAAAAATATACATATATCCTTATATTATTTAAGCAAACATTTTGTACAATTTTGTACTGATATTGAGAACTTTAATCAAGATATATGACTATAATTTTGTTGAATATCTAGATTAGGAGCTTCTAAGTTGGAAGCATTTCATCGAATTTTGATCGTATGACTAAACAAATTAAGACCAAAATTATTGATTAATTTTCGATAAAAGCTTTTTCTCGCAAATAAGTTCTTCAATTGATTAATGAAAGAGACAATACTCTGTTCACAATTCTGGTAAAAACTGGTTCAACCAATTGTTTCCAATTTTGTGTCTCCAATTGATGATGGATAAGATTCTCCAGTCTTTTATTATCGATGTTTTCATAGATATTTAGTTTTAATTCGATTAATGATTCCCTTCTCTAATGATTTCACAACAGAAGAGGAATAAAGAGATAAAAAAGAAATGTTAACTCAATTATTCAATATTTGTTTGACTTCTTATATGAGAAGTTAATTGTCTGCTCGACTTAGAAATTATCTCCAGAAATATTGAAGAATATTCTCCATTATTGACTCTTTTCTGGATTCATTCAATTTATTATTTGTTCAGTCATTTACTCTTTACTTAAGTCTATTGAAGTCAGAAACTGATCGATACTTTTCAGTCATTAATATTTAGACTTTGGGTTTAGTTTTACGCTACTATTCATTATCTTGTGATTCATCAGGGTATTCATTTGCCTCTCCACTTTATTTTCTTGTTTATCCACATTTGCCACTTAAATTATAGGTTAGTATTATTTTCAAATCTCTCTCTCTCTCTCTCTCTCTCTCTCAGCGCGGCGGCCATGTTTCCCGCCAATTTTGTTCGGTGATCTCGACAATTTATCGGCACTGAAGGAGTTTAAACTATAATCTCGGATGAAAATGCCCAAAAGGTTGATTTAGGGCAAACTATTATGTGCGGCCGTATCCCCTGACCCCCCTGAATTTGCTGAACTTGGCGATCTCTGATTATTTGGTAGGTTGTGAGAAATTACCCAGGGTTTTTTTTATATTTTAATGACACTTTTAAGAAACAGTGATAACAATCAGTAAACCATTTAGTGATGGCTTCCATCCGATGATAACTCTGGTAATAAGAGAGCAATCGGTTTATGATTATTTATTTCAATAGAGTTATGCTATAAACTACTATAAAGTTTATAGTCTTCTAATTTATTCATTGAGTCATCAGTTATGCAAAAAGCCAGGCAATGACAATACAGAGCAACAACATCCCTGACCCACTCCTTTAATGACCGCAACTTCAATCATCAGTGATATAAGAATAAAAGTTTTATTTGAATTCAATGTTTTGGGCGTAACTGAAGAATTAAAATTGTAGGGCATTCCACACCATTCCAATCCATTCCAATGGATATGAGGACAAGAAATGTGCGCGTTCTTAGTCAATATCCCAATACATGTTTTCATTCCGAATATTAAATTGCAATAAAAATTTTGGAGAAATAATAAGAATTATTTGTTTTTAAGAAAATTCTTTATTATATTTATGTATGGCTTTGAATAATCTTTATAATTGAGGGAACTATTGTCGAATAGGAAAGGGAGTAAGGTTTCGTTATTCGGTATCAAACCAGTACTGAGATATTTATTTATTGCTGAATGAATTGCTTCGAGCGAATAAATAAAAATGACATTTAATGAAAACCTACTGTAAATGCAAACAAAGAAATCCTTGCAATTATTGAAATATTTTTTTTTATCTAACGATTTACTGGAAGAGAAACCATAAAACTTTTCGATCGATTAATAGTTACATATTTCATCAGTCATTCCGTTGAGCATAAAGTTATGAAATCGTAAACTTTTAGGTTGACCAGATTATTTTTTCAAAAACTTTTCTCTGCCTTTAATTAAAAGTAACTTGCTTAGCAAAAAATGCATCTATTTTTTTGAAACTATCTATTTTATGTATTTTCAGAGTCAAAGTCAATGATTATAAGAAAATTATTAGAATTAATAGAAAACTGAATTATTATTACTTTTTGTATCACGAAATTAATTTTTTATTCTCTTTCCTCTTATTATTTTTTTGTTTTGTTTTCAAATAACCTTTCAAAAAGATATCTGATTTCATTATTTAAAGTTAAGCATAAATATGAGTTAATTTCTTGAATTAATTTGAGTTTTATTATAAAAAGATTGGATTTAATTAAAGAGACTGAAAAGAAGTAATAATTTTATAAATTATTAAATATTTTTGTTTTTGAGAATTTCCACAATTAGTGTTAGAATTTGGTTATAATGTTCTCAAATCTGATGGTCTGATGGCCTCAATAGTGCATCAAAAATATTTTAATCAACAAAAAAGTTGGCATAAAATGTGTGTCTCGTAATAGAATATAACAAATATTTTTTATTGATATAATTCATATGAGTTGTTAGACTGGTTTAAAACAACTGTGAAATGATGTTTGATTCTATGTGTAATACCTGTGCTCTTAAGAGAAGGCAGTAAAATCAATGTTTGAAAAAATCTAATATTGAATATCTTCCGGTTTTTCTCTAAACTTTTAGGTGAAGACTTGTCTCAGTCATCTTCGATAACCAGTGCAGCCACTAAAGCCACAAAAGCTCCGGTAACCAAAACGCAAAGCTGGCAGAATAGGGCTGACCTCAAAGCAAAACACAATTCATTAGTTGAGAGCCACAGTAATTCGAGTGCAAACGATAAAAACAATGAGAACAGCAGTAAATGTAACTCAGAAAACGGTGTGACTTCTAACATGAGAGGACCAGCACAGAGCTCATCAAAAAACTCATTTCCTTCCCCTGCGGCCAACACTTCAACAGCTCAGTCTTTCAATACCGTCGATGAGACAAAGGATGTCTCCAACACTAATCAATTGAAAGTACCTGTTGTTCAACGGAAGTACCTACCGGTTGTGAACACCGAATCGCCTAATAAAGCACCTGTGGCCAAGCCCAGAGATGATAGACAGCAGGGGAGGCAAATAGACCGCGATAGGCCTCAGATTAAAATACCAGTGGCACAGGCCAGAGCTCATAAGTCATCAACTGTTAGCGTGAGTTCAGATAAAACATATTTATCGCCAAAAGAGGAGAAAATTGTAATAATCGGCGATCAAAAGTGCAAAGAAATACAAACATTAGTACCGGTTAGTCAGGACTCCAAATGCACTCAAAACTGTGTTCAGAGCAACAAAAAATCTGTTCAATTATCTGATGCCATTAGACATGAAAAACAAACTCAAAATAATAGTCTTTCGAATAATAATACGGAAATCGAAATTTTTGATTACAATCAAAGGGAGACTAAGAAAGCGAATGAACCCTCTATTGGCTCCATTCGCGGCAATTGTCTGCCGTCCGGCCATAACTCTTATGAGTTATTTAAAAATTCGAACTCGTCAATAGACGATGGCATAAACATCAGAGGAAACCCTTATTTGTGTACGATTTCCATTAAAAATGGTTCAAATAATCAGATAATTAACCAAACTTCTATTGAAACCAATGTCAACAATGTTTGTGTTTCTGCTATTTCTTCGATACCTTTTGAATCAATGGATTCTTCACATTCTTCATCATCTTTTTATTCCGGAGCCCTGTCTTCTACTGATTCGCTGCCAAACGAACGCTCTCTTAAGTCAAATGTAAACGAGAGTCCGATCACTGTTTTGTGCGCCAATTCTAACGACAAGATTGTGATTAATGTTCCGTCAGATCATACTTTTGATAATATAAATGAACACATCTATGAAGAATTGGACACCGAATCAATTTATGTGGACACCGATGGCAGTATGGATAATGTCAAATCAATTTTCGACGGCGCTTCCAAAGACGAGATACTCGAATTTCTTGAAGACGCTAAGGAAAGAGTGGGTGAAGACATTTTGGTGGACACCACTACTATCGATACAAATATCGAAATCTTGGAAGCGATCGATGTGATCCAAGAAATCGCAACGACGCCAATGTTGAGTGCATCCAATCGAATGGAGACATCCGTCGCGTCCAGTAGTCGGCGAAACAGGACTTCCAATGTAAGCAACTCATCGACAGACTCGACGGCGACCACCACTTCCTCGTCAATCGATATCGAAGATGATCTAAAGTGTGTGATCACTAATTCCACTTCTGCGGGACAACTGGTTGAGAGGAACGACTCGGGCGTTGGCGCCGAAACGAGCAAACCTTCCCGTCATAGGAAACTCAGTCTCAACGATGAAGTCGAACACCAGTGCGCCGGTAATTGAATTGAACTATTGATTTATGTTTTTTGTTTTGTTTTATTGATTAATTGCCAAAATGTAAAAACCATTTTATCATTGAATCGAAATCAATGTTTCTTCGAATACTTAGTAACTCTTTATTTCCTGAATAGGAGAAAAAGTTCGCAATTTTTTGCTCCAAATATAAAGAAAAACTTTTTTGCAATTTATTCATATCTTTATTTTTTTTACAAAAAGATTGTGAAATGCATGTCGACCCCAATGAAGACGACGAGACCGGTCTTTTACACTATCCCTTGTTCTGCCATCGATGCGATAAAAAACGTTCCGAAAGAAAGGAAATCATTTCAGAGATAGTCGACACAGAATTCAAATATGGCCGCGACTTAAGGATAATTAGGGAAGAGTTTTACCGACCAATTGAAATCGCAGGTCTTCTCACTAAGGAACAGTTGAGAGGAGTGTTTCTTAATTTGGATGAACTCATTTCTGTGAATTCCAAGTTCTCAGAGAAACTACAGGACGCTATCGATATCGCCACAGAACAGGGCGATGAGGTATGGCTTTCCATTATATCATATAATAATTTCTGAGATTTTGCTTTTCGAGAAATTTCAGAGATAAGCACATTTAAAGACAAAACTTAATTACATTATTAATAGTTATTTCAAACAACAAACAAATAAAAAGTTTCTAAAAGTTTGTTATTCTTGTTGTCCTCTTCTCTCGACTTATGTAATGAATATTTTGTTAACTCTGAATAAGTTATTAGATTTTTAAGCATTTAATCAGATTATGAGTAAATTTACAACTTTTCAAAGCTTTCCTCTTTTGGTCTCTTTTTGTTCGTATGTTTAAAATCTGTTTTTGAGTTTATCATTGATTTGAATCTTTTCTCTGAAACACTTATGTAATTAAGTCCAACATTTTTCCTAAAAAGTCTTCTCATAGTCATAGCTCTTATGAATTCTTCTCTAAATCTTTATTTTCTCTCAGAAATATCTGATCAAAGCTTTGGCTAAAATCTATTTTTTATCGAAATATAATTCTTAGAAAATTTTGATGACTTTTAGATAAAACAATTTCTCAAATTTTATTCTCATTTAATGGCAAAATAGGACTTTACGACTGTAAATATCGGCAAACTATTCCGGGACTCGTCATCGATGTTACACACGTTTGAAGTCTATTGTGTGAGACAGGGATCCGCTGCTCTTCTGTTGAACCATTTGGAAAAAGAGAAAGAATTATTGCGAATATTTTTGAGAGTATCGCAAATGGAGAACACACTTCTCAGACGAATGAATTTGAGATCATTTTTGGTTGTGCCCGTTCAAAGAGTTACCAAGTATGTTATTTCATTCGCTGCTATGTCCACTCTTTTATCAAATAGAAGTCCGAATAGAAAATGGTCAATATGCCAAAATCATGATGAACTTATTTCCTGTTAGATTTAATTAGCATGATAGTGTGACGAAAGAATAACATTGACAATTCATTGGTTTTTCAATTTCTTTTTGAGGAGTAAATCTGAAAGCTATTGATTTCAGTTTTCATTGAATTAATTCAAAGAAATGACCCCTCAGTTGAAGAATGTCTAGCGATAGGGAATCAGGAAAAGAGTTCATTGATTATATTTTTGACACTTTATTGTTGTTATTCGACAAACAGTACACAAAACAATCTATTATTTGTTTGATAGAAAATCTATTCTCAAATCTCGTTCTGAGTATAAGTTTAGACTATAATTCGTTGGAATTCAATAGAATTGAGAAAAACAGAAAAGTATTGAAAAGTTAACTCAATTGCTGTATGTTTTGTGTTCACAGATACCCATTATTACTGAACCGTCTCTATAAAGTGACGCCATATCATCACAGAGATAGGGAAGCGCTCAGAGAGTCTCAGCAGAAGGTCGAACTGCATCTGGAGCACATCAACCAACAGACTAAAGGCACGATAGGCGCCACGACTAGAATCTGGAGGAGGATTTCCAATCTTTCGACTTCACATCGACGGCTGAATAATGCCGACGATATCGGAAACATCAAACTCAGAAAGGTATGGCCAAAAATACCTGTGCTATCAATAGAATAGATAATCGAAAAAATCGTGATTTTCACAGCTATTGTATAACTGATGAAAAACATATGATTTCTGTTCGAATCCAAGACATTGTCTTTGATTTAATACAACTATTGATTTAATGCTTAACAAAAGTACTTCGCTTATATTGTTTTGTGTATTCTTTATCGAAGGCTGCGCTCGAAATCTTGAAGTGGAATCAAGAGGAGACCCAATTCGTTATAATCGGAAAAGTATTCTTTACGTCAATAACCGATTATACGGTTAACCGTAAAACAAAGACAATGAAGTTCCTGACCGCCAGTGCATTACTGGCTACTTTGGGCCGACCCAGCCAGAACTATAGGCCTGATCTTGTTCACAGTAGCGACGCCGATAAGAATATGATATTTACGCGCGACAATACCGGTATCTCAGATGCAGTGCTTCTTCTTATTAAGGAAAAGTGTGGCCGATATGCGCTTTGCAAAGTATGTTCTATTAATTGATCCATTCATTCAACAAATACTGATTGTGGTCTTTCACAGGAAATTCTTAATTTGAAGTCATGTGTGATCAGCACTGAGATGGAAAGCGGCGACGAAATGTTTGAAATACACGAACAGTCTTCTAAAGAATCGCTTCTTTTTAAGGTATGAATGCTTTTCTTAGATAAAAAGGACTTAATTTAGAAAATGTAATAATGTTTTGATGTCTGACTTTAAGGCCGAATCTGTGAGCGAAACAAAGGATTGGTTCAAACAATTGAAATATCATTCCAAGGATTTGGGGAATTGGCGGCGAAGACGTAACGCATTGGCCAATATTATGATGGTTCGACAATAGCCACTAACTACAAGCTGTGATATGTGTGAGCCCTGACCACAGGAGTAGACACTTAAATTCTTAAATTATAATTTATATGAACGACAAATATATTTATAAACACAACAAATATATTCTTTTCTCTATTCTTGATATACAAAACTATTTGTTGAAAAGAATTATTGGTTTCAATGTTTTCTTCTAAACATAACTTTCCTTTCGTTTGGAGGAAAACTAAGTAAAGAATGAGATATCAGTTGTTTTGAACAAATGTTTCTATCAATAGATATATTTATACTTAAATCGATACTTATATAAGACTTTTATATAAACTGAACGTCAAATTGTTGTAAATACTAATTAATATCAATAATAGTTTATTAAATTAATTGTCACTACGATTAACATTAATGTCATATACTTCTAGTCTGTATTCACTCAACAAAATCTATTGAAAAATATGACTAATATTTTCATAACATTTGGTCCTAATATTTGTCAATACATTATATATAAGTTTCGCCAAAACTATTTCATTAATTGAAATTAATTCTCTCATAATTGTGTTGTTTCTGTCATTCATTTATATCACAGCATTCTATACTATACAGTAGTATATATTATATATATATTATATAAGATTATTAATAAAATTCTATTAAATATAATTTCAGCTCATATTTAATATGACTCCGAATTATCTCAATTCAAACAAATTACTGAGTTTTCGATTCATGAATTGAGTAAATTGTGATCAGAGCGCCGACACATTCAGTATTATCCAATAACTTCTTGACGTTTGATAAGATATGTTGTCAGTGAAAGATATTCCACTCCATTATTGTTGGAAAAGCAGATAATAGTCAGAGAATAGAATAATTAAATAAATATATTTTACATTTAATTAAATTTTTAGTACATTGGGAGCAATCAGTGGTCCCTCCCATTCAATTACACAATAATATGATAAAATGTTTAGTTAAAACAAGAGCTTAAAATTTCAACAAATGACTAACCGAAGGGATGGAAGGGATAGAAGGGGTGGAAGCAATTAGACAATTGCATAAATCAAATTAAATAATTACTAACTAATAGCGCCGAGAGTCTGATCCAAGCATTTATATTATACTTATTATTATAAAAGTATTCCATTAATTAACAAATGGTTGTGAGCTTTGCATCGGTCACCCAATAGTCACCAATCAAAATTCAAAACAACATTTGAAGTCCAGGTGCTCAAGATGTCCTTCTTTTTTGAGCAAAAGGGATGAAAACTTTGGTTCAGTTAATTTGGTTAAGCATGCTCATTTCGATCAACTATGATATGTTTGAATAATTTAAATAAAGTAAGCCTGATCACTTGCACCTAAGGCTACGAGTTGACAGGTCGAGCACCGGGTCGTCTAATCGATGAATTGTTGCAAAAGTCAGCGAATGACAAGCGATAGACGTTAAGCAGTAGTGCTCTCATTAATAAGCGATTCGCTCTGTTCTGAGTAGAGGGGATCCGTCGCTCTTATGATAGGCTTCCTTAACACTGAATGCCGGACTAGTCGTGAGATTAGTGACGCCAATGGATCCCAATTGTCATAATGAGATAATAGAGTTATGCAGAAGAATGACAGATAGAGAGGGATCGTTCCCACAAAGAAAAGTCGTGGATATGACACGTCTTTTAGTAAGACGTCGAACATTATCGTCAACGGTATGGTCAGAGAGACCGACAGTGACGCCAACAGAGATGAGGTCAGGAAACAGCCCCTAAAGTGTGCCATTGAATCAAAATTAAATTATTATCGAAAAAAAATCTAAAATATTAATGAATAATATTAAAAGAAATTGGAGTAAAAATAACTAAAAATGTGATCGAATTTCATTAAGAATTTAAAAACAAAAATCGATTAATAAGTTATGGCTTTGAATATAATTTAAATAAATTTAAGAGAATTTCCATTAAACCAAACGATTTGATAAACAAATAAAACAAACCACAGCCAAAGGAATTCCGAAAGCACTGTTCCTATGAGACCATTGACTAGAATGATAGCCCACTGTTCAATGTTCGGCCACTGAAACACTTCCAATTGACTATAGTCTAAGATGAAGAAAGCGGGCCATAAGAACACCAAATTGAATAAACCGACAAAACCTAAACATAAGAATCAAATTTTGAGAAAATGTCAAAAAATGGGAGGAATTACCGAAAAAGAGGGGAATATCGATGGCGTCTTCATTATTGACTTTATATCTCAAGAGAACGATATAAGTGGCGTAAAAGAAAGAACCGCTCAGAGCCCAGAGAGCACCTATTGGAATGTAGTCCATTGGCTCTGATCTGGTTTGAGCTGTGCTTATGACGGCCACACTTCCCACAGATATGACGACTGCAACCAATTTGGTTAATGAAAAGTTGTCGCTCGAAGAGTGCGACGGAAATATTGGTGACAACAGTATTGTGAAGAGGGATGAAGTCGAAGACAACAGATTGACGAGTCCCGCCTCCGAGTACTTCAGTGCCAACTGATAGCTCCAATTCGCCAAAAACCACATCGAACTGAAGATTAGCGACAATTTTATAGTTTGGCCGACAGTCAGCTTATTTGCAATTTGCTGTCGACACTGTAACAGTTGTTCCTGTGCTCTGAGGGATGCCTGATATGAAAGTCGCGCCAAAAGAGCTTCTTCTGCCTGCGATTCAGACAATTGGCGCACTTCTGTTAACTTTGAAAAACGGACTGACTTTTGCTGTCCATTAGAATAAACGGAAGAATCGTTGGATTTGTTAAATCTGATTTCTGAATCCGATTCGGTTCCCGAACCCTTTTCACTGTTGATTGCACTGATGTCACCCGAATTAAACTTAATTGGGATCCAAATCGGATCCGATAAAACTTGTTCCCAATCAGAACTATCTTTTCGATGGTTATTCAGGGAATCTTCATTGTCTTCATTTGAATCATCGACCGAATGGTCACTGTTTTGGTCTAAGACTGAGTATATGGGTATCGAACGACTCCCGGAAGAGACTGACTGTTGGCCAGAGTTGTGACCATTGGGTGACAAATGAATGTCAGAGCCATTGGCCAAACGTAGGGAAGCGATCAGTTGATAGCATTGTAGTCGCCATGACTTCCATACAATAAAACCCAACAAATAGATTGTGAACAGAGATGTCTTCACATAAGTACTGAAAAATGGTTTATTATATTTCTTCTCTTTATATAAATATTCGGTTAATTCGCTGCTTAAGACCCAAATCAAGTCCACAACCAATAATACTATTGAACCGCAAGTGATTCGATACAACTTTACTGTCATTACAGACCACAACAAGTAATATTGTCATCAATTAGTCGGCGCTTCAGTGGACCGCTTCTCCCCTTTTCCCTAATTTCCAATACATTTGACTTAATTATGACTTTAATTATGGTTTTAATTATTGATTTATAAATTGATTTGAATTTAAAATTACTTATGATTTGTCAAATGACATGACATGATATGATTCCTACTTTATCCTCACTAAACATATTACGTTACTATCAAATTTCATTTTCTTTCCCTCCAATCAATTCTCAATCAGATTGAGTTTCCTCAGAGTAACGCTTTTTGCGTAAAGAAATATATGAGTCATTGTTTATAAATCAATATGATTTAAAATGTGTCCGAAAGGTGTCGTTAAGGGTTTCGATGCAATCATAAGTGTAAAGTCATTAAGTGAGTAAATTCTTCCTGATTCCTGAAACTTGGTCAAACTAATCTAATCGGACTAATGATGGAATAGATATCAAAATTGGTTACATTTGCCGATACTTTTTGATAACCCTAAAGAAGCGCCATTAAATACAATCAATTTGATAAATAGTATTAGTATTTTTACTCTTTATTTACTAAGATTATCTGTGGAACATCCGATAAGGAAGTTCCTTTGTAGAGATGACATTCACAAATCAGATTTAAATATACATGGGTGCTAAAGAATACACCCTTTTAGAAAGTTTAGAAAATTCAAGGAATATTTTATTTTATTGTTTGAGAGCTTCTAATATATGACAGATATTGGGATACAAATCAAACTATAATTTGAGCCCAACTTTTGCTGAATGAGTCAAAAGTTAAGTGAAATTAGAATTTGTCGGCTTCTTCTATGATATCACATAAAGTCTGACTCTGAAACATACAAATCATTATCAACAGTGATATCAGCCATAAAAAGACAATAATAGCCATTATTTTCATAGACATGTATTTCTGCAATACTTAACATTTGAGTATTTGTTAGTCCATAAGAAATGTTTGACTGACTTTTCTCAGAGTTTCGCACTTTTATTACAATTTTTACCGGAATTGACAACAGTTTTCTCATCCGATTTCTTATTAATTACTTTGATGTTTACCTCAGAAGTGAAATGGATTTCGCTTTTGGTTTGATGTTTGTGTTGATCTCATTTTCCCTTTTAATAAGTGATGTCAACGAATATAAATTACTATTTTTCTTAAACTAATGTTTTCTTAAGAATTTAAATTCGTTTTAAATTTATTCGAAGTGAAACTCCAGAGTTAAGGACACAATAAATCAGACGATAAGAAAAATAACTCATTAGACCCTCTAATGAATAAATAAATTTCATTTTTATCTTGAATTACAAGGGTTTTGACCGGTGTTTATTTTTAGGCCACCCATAGAAAGACTAGGGCTCCCGGTCTCCCAGTTATTTATTATCTGACAAACATTTATTGCTTAAAAGACATAGTAATTTCTTCAATGTTTTGATTATTTTTATGTCATTCCATTCCATTCTTTATTGAAATGTAATTGAACTAGATTAATGAACTCTGTTATAAATTTCGAATGTTACCAAGCTCAAAAGTATTGGTTCGTTGGTTATGCACTTAATTCAAAGTTAATGTTTGTCAGGGATGAGCTTGGTCTTCGATCTCAGCGGGGGGATTCAGGGGGATTTTTCAAACTCGATCTCAGGGGGGGGGGGATCAGGTAGGGGATAAAATAGGTAGGTTAGGGGAAGTACCGGAAATGGCCGGAAATCCGCCATTTTGTCCTTAATTTACCGTTTTTGGCTACAATTTCGGTTAAATAT
>JAQGAR010000611.1:0-13399 GCA_034697865.1 Oribatida sp.
CAGGGGGGGGATTTTTTGGCAAATCTCAACCTCAGGGGGGGGATTTTCTGAAAATCCCCCCCCCTTGCTCATCCCTGATATTGTGTGTAGTATTCAATGATTTGCTTTAACAGAAAAGAGCAGAAATGTTATCAATCAAATTGTATGTTAGAGATAAGCCTTTATTAAGTGGAAGTTCTGTTAATGCTTTGATTGTTGGCAATGCATTAACTCATGCAATAGTCGTGTAGTCCTGATGTTAGGATTGTTATGAATTTTGCAAAAAACGTGTTATATGTAAAAGTGTTGTTTCGCTACACTCTGTTTGACTTCGGCTCAGAGTTTGACATTAAGTGCAGACAAACTTTACTGCAATCAACAAAAAGCATTACTTTAAGCATTTTGTCCGATCTATTCGGGGTTTGTTTGACTGTTAACCCAACCAAAGGATCGCTAATAATCCTTAAGAATAATATATTTTCGTAAATAAAGTCTACACTCAAACGGTTGAGACAAACCTCACATCGAGTGTTGAACTCAAAGAACAGATAGAAAAGACATTACAATAGATTGTAGTTATGATTGTTTACTTCAAATTAACGCCGTTTTCATTTAAAAATGTGTGACTTTTGATTTGTGACGGCGAGAGGGTGGTCCTGCCGAATACCCCCTATGATTGCTTTGTGGAGGGAGGTCTACCGAATTCTCGACTCAGCATAACTAACAACAGTTTATTTATGGCACACCTCTAGAATTTCGACTATTTTTCTTCACCCTGACCCTCTTGCCCAAGAAGACCTTGCTCGTGAAAAATTTGCGTGAATAATGAGGTCTTCAGAGATCTCGATAATTCAATGTCTGAGGGCGAGAATAATCCATTCTAAATTCTATTGAATTAGTGTCTTGGTAACGGTTTTGAAAGATTATTTTTGGCAAAAATAAATAAAGTGAAGTTCTGGTTATCCCCGACTAATCTATCACTGACCAAATTGAATAAAAAGCCGATCCATTCTGAAAGCCCACAATCTTTGAAAAAAATCGAATCTGTGTTGAAGTGAGTCCATAAGTCAAAGGTGCTTAAGAAGGATGGGAACCTCATTTCACCTGAGTCTCTCAACGATTGGACGTTCCACTCGAAGCCCAAATTCTCGGAGAAACACAAAGTAATTATGGTTATTATAGACTGGAAGCAATCTTTCTGTTCCGTTAATCTCTTTGTTCTGAAGACTTGAATACTCTCTTCTGGTTTGACTAAACTATCGGTTCATATAATTTAATTGCTATCTTTACTATTAGTCTCAGCATTTAATGTCTCAATAATTACAAAGAAAGAGAAATGGAGTACCCATTGGAGTAGTGCCACACACAAACATTTTTTTAAACAACGGTTTTCAAACTGATATCCCAATAATAATATATTTTTCATTTCAATTTGTTTTTTGTTTACAACAATTTTTACAATTTTTCACTCAAAAATAATTCTCACAATTTTTATAAAACCCAGATCTTCGAGGAAATGGTCGCAATATTTGGATGAACCAAATCGCAGCTATTTATTAAGATCAACAAATTTTCCCACATTAGACAAAATCAACTGCTATTCCGAGTAATCTTCAAATAATCATTTATAGAAAAATTTCTAAAATATAAAATATTAATGATTTCTATAATACTCTGAAATATAAATTAAAAATTTATTTGATTTCAAAGAATGATATTCTGAGAGGTTTTACTTAAATGTTTGATGTCTTTAAATAATTAGAAACAATCAAAATTTGAATCTATATTTTAATTGATTTTATCGTCAAATAATTAACTTTTCAAAACTATATTTAAGATCGGAATCATTTAAATGCTATACTATTATGTATTATATATCATTTTGAGAGCACAAATCATAACCAAGGGTTGGTCACGGGTTGGATAAATAGGAATTCCCCAGCTCTTGTGCAAAATTGAAAACTTACCGACTATTTTAAATGAGTTTTTATTTTTTTATGATGAGTAAATTATTTTTTATCAATTTTACATCTTTTCAAATGAGATATAGTTCTTCGCCTCACATACTTTGCTGACCTTCTCTGGTATTATTGCACTCATATTATATTAAATAAAGTCATTGAGACAACGATCCACTCCGGAGTAATTAGTGTTTGCCTAATAGGATATTAGTTGTATCTATCAAGATGAAGTTATTACAATACACTATCTTTTATTTTTGTTGAATAAACTCATTGAATGACTTATTCCGACAATTTATTCGATTTAAAAAATTCAGGCTTTCTTTAAAATACATAAAACTTTTTATTTATCGATTGAGGGTTTGGTCCATAAAAATTTCGGTGAATTTTTGATTTACACTCCAAATAAAATTTATGCGAACTTTTGAAGAAAAAAAATTTATGACTAAATCAAGAATCACTGAAAAATACTGTACATAAGTTTTATAATTAAAATATAAATCGATTGCTTTGAGGCTAATTTCAAAGCAATTTTCAATTCAGATGCCATCAAATGTTTCAAAAGAGAAATAAGAGTTATTATTATTAATTAATTCATTAATTTGTTTGATATATTGGCGACAAAATCGGCATTTTTCGCAGCATATTTTGATTGGAGGTCATTTAATTTTATCATGTTTAATTTTAAATACCAGGATCTCTAAACAAACATTTGCCGATTTAAACCATAATTAGCCCTTTAGAGGCTACGCCCATCAAACAGCCTTGACATTTGAATCTCGCAAATCTTATTTAATGTATTTTCAAGAATATCAATGTTTGTCACAAAATCATTAAAACTAAACGCAATTCGAGGAGTGTTTTGGAAAACACGGCTATAATTTCAGTGCATTAATATCTGTTGAGATAATTATGTGGAAAATCGAGCAAAGCGTTCGGTACTCGATTAGTCTGTCCATTATCACATACCCTGATAATTTGCGCTAAACTGTAGGGATGGCAGTCTGAATAAATGACATTTATTATATTATCGGGAAGTGTAAGATAGGTGAAACAGATAATAGATGAAAGTTAAGAAAAATGCGAGCTCAACAAGCAACATGAACAATTACACAGGAAATGAAAACAGTACGAACTGATTGCACAGATAGACACTCATTTTTATCACTTCTTGGCCATTGGCATCACATTAAGTCCCCCTAAAATACCAAAATTATTTAAAAACTCAAATAGTATTTAAAATGGGCTGTTGATCCTAATACAGATAGTTTAGCAGGAGCAAAATATATACACTGTCCAGATTAGAATAAATTTTGTTGAAAATGTTGGGGTTTACTGTTGGCCACAAATCACAGGTTTGTTGGTCTCTATTCTTATCTAAGGCCTCATCTTCTCTTACACTCATTAAAAGAAAGACTTCATTATTCCCTTTATCTGCTATTATTCAAGGATGGCCAGAAGGAGGACACACTTTATTATATCATTATTAACTCCAGGGATAGCCAAGCTCTGAAGCTCTAGGGGATTTGGATTTTCGACTCTAGGGGGTCTAGAGATTTTTAAGCGATTAGAAATTTCTAAAAATGACGAAAATCGGAAAGCATCCAAAAAGGGAGAAACCCCCAAAAATTAGCCCCTCTCTCACAATCCTAGTTTTTTATGAGAAAATCTAGAACCGTCAAAAGATTTTGAAGGACCGTTTGTTTAAATCCTAGAGGGAAGGGGTTACCTCGACTTTTGACTCTAGGGTTTACCCCACCTCTTCCATCCCTGGATAATAACTCTTTTCAGAAATTCTAACTAATATATTTTAAAGAATTCTCAGTTATACTTATTATTGCTTAAATTTAACATAAACTGATTATACAACCTTGCCCATTCAAAAATATATACAAAAGTATCAAGACCAAGCATGTTAAATGGAGTAAATTCTAGGGATACAGTTTATGTCCGGATGATCAGGATAGCCAGAAGGTCTTCGTTATAACCTATGATTAATACTAATTCGAAATCATTTATTATTATTATTAATATTTCAATAATTTATTTTTGAAATAAGTCTTCAAAACTAATCCATATTTGGCTCAAAAATAAAATTTCAATAAAAATTGAATAACGTTTCCGACATGAGTTCCAAAATCATTATAACTTTTTTGAAAAACTTATGCCCGAAATTGAAGAAAAATTTTAATTAAATGTATGACTGATTTTACGCCCGACAGAAATGTTGTCATCGCTTTTCAGATGTTTTCCTCAATAGTTCTCATCATTATTCTCATCCAAAATATATTAAATAAATGATTGATTTCAATATTCAAATCGAGACTCGAATTCACAAATGACACAAATAATGAAATATTATTCAAATTTAATCCTCTTCTCAAAGATTATAAATTAATTGATTTACTTATCGATTATTCACATATTTTGCAAAAAAGACGAACATTAAGCACAAGAGGCAAATGTTCAGGCTTAGACATATTTTCATGCATAATTTCAATAAATTAAATGAGAATTTTATCACATAAATGAATATCGATACTTTTGAAACATAAATTGATTCATTTAAATAAGAATTTAAGCAAGATCACACTAGTGATGATGAAAATCGTCAGTTAATTGAACGATTATTCAATCTTTGAAATAATAAGTCAATAATTTAACATGATTAAATTAAATTTATTAATAAAATGAGGAATTGAGGCCAGAGTTGCAGGTTGACTTCAAGATGTGGGGGAGGGATAGAATAGGAACTCATAAACATCGAACTTACTTTATATACAGTTTTCAGGAAACGTTTTTAATTAAAAAATTATTAAAATTTATCTTTTTTCTCTTGTGATCGGTTTTTCTCTAGTGATCAAGGTCCATCAAGATATCAAAAAGGCAATTTTCAAAGAAGCCGCTTTTATCTTGGACAAGTTTAATTATGACCGGGAAGTTAATTAAGATGGATTTAGTTACATAACATGAATATTGTTTAGCCAAGTTATCAAACGGAAAGGTCTTTACTCCTCCCTTGGCGATCATTGAGAATTTGATAAATTGTAGAATAGATTAGACCGGAGACAAATTCATTTTGGAAATTAATTTTCGTGACCACTTAGTGTTTTTTACAAACAGCACATGTCTTAAAATATGTTTTTCTTATTTTTGCCATGTCAATTTTTCATCGAAACTGTTGGGATGAGAATTTGCCATAAAATGAGAATTTTGTGAGACTTAATGAGCGGCACTTTAAATGCTGTTCAATCGGACTTGAAATTTAAGAATAAAAAGAAATATTTTTCTCAACTTATTTACAGGTATTTGACTCAAAGGCGTTAAATTAGAGACCGAGAGATAACTCGATTCACGCGATTATTCGATAGAAATTGAAAATTGATTCGAATAACACGTTTTTCTCTCTCTCTATGTTTTATATTAATTTTTATTACACCTCTTAATGTTTTCAGAGTCAAAGCCCAGGGACTCAGTCAATGATTTTAATTATACCCAAAGTCTTATTATTTTCGCTTTTCTTGCGATAAAATATGACTTAAACTTATTATTGAGGAAAACTATAAAAGGCAGTCAACGAAAACGGACAGACTTTACACTTAAATACAATGTATAAAAGAAATATCGCTTTGATTGCGAACCACCGCTGAATTTGTTGAGGCATTCGCTTTGAAATTAGTTTGAGGTGTGATCTCATTGAAGGCCAGAGTCGGTGACAATTATAGTTCTCAAGTCTTCGGGTTTATACTATTATCACATACTTTCTTCGATAGTTAATGAATGGCGGCCTTTAGTGCTTCTGTCGGCCCTCCAGACACTTATGAATATTATTTAGGGTTCCCTTCAAAACATACAATTTGCTAGAAATGTGTTTCTTTTTATTTTTCTTCGATTTTCTCAGACGAAAAAATTCTTAGAAATTGATTGAATTCGTCGATTGAATATTAAATTCAAAATTGTTTTAATAACTTATTTCTAATATAAATAAATTCACTGCTTTTGAAATGTTTTTTCGGATTTCATCGAAAGAAATTTGTTTTTCTTATTTTTGTCAAAACTTATATTTTATATGAATTGAAACTAAATTTCAACTAAAAGTTTGTTCAGTGAAAGTAAATGCAAAATCCTTTCTTATAACTCAATATTTGTGAAGTTTATGTCAGGAATTTTCGCTTTCATATGATTTATTTCCTTTAATATGATAGATATCTTTTCCACTGAAAAAAGTTATATTAAATTCTCTCTCTTTTTAAAACATTTCAAATATCTATTTCACATAAAATGTTGAGATTTTGTTCACTTCGTATCCAAAGCTATCAAATTGTGTTCAATCTCTTTATGAAAAGATAGCTCAGAGATGGTATCTCAGAGCAAAAAAGTCAGTATATTTTAAATGATAGGCCAGTCGTACTGCTGGTACAGAGACTGGTTATTCGCTACCGCAGCACAGCCTCAGGACAACTGATTTTCATTCTGAAAAAATAGATTATGCTCTACAATAAAAACAAGTCTATAAACAGAAGACAACGCAGAGTACTTGTGCTGATATAAGTGCCAAATAGTCATCAAACAGTCTTTGCTATGACTTAACTATCGACTAATATTCTTAATGTTTAGTCCGAGTGAAGAGCAGACACATCGATATCATATAATTTTGACACACAATGCCATGTCTTTGAGGAGACGACAAAACATAATAGCCGTCGAAGTCTTCCCAAATAAGAGGAGAAATATGAAAAAGAAACGAATAATAAGGAGAGAGAGAGAGAGAGAGAGAGAGAGAGAGAAGAGAAGAATAAAATAGAAGACTCTCTTCGTTATAACCTTAGGGGTCACTCAATGTTACAAACATTTTATATCATTATTGTTATTAGTCTGTTATATACGCCACATATCTATGAAAAATATATATTATTTTCAATTTAAGCATATTTTTCATGAAAAGCCGAATCGGAGAGATCTTCAATGATATAAAAATTCTTTTGACAATTTGTGGTTTGTCTGCATTTAAGTTGTGTGGAGAGCCCTCTCAGCCACACAAGTTATGTCGGGACTATATTAGCCCACATATTATCAATCTATGTCTAGTATAGAGATATATAATTCTCATGAATATTATCAAAAGTATTATTTGTTTGATTATTATTTCAAAATTGAAGGAAAATTAGAGAAACGGTGATTATAATGAGGATACGAATGATAATATTTATGGTGTAGCCAACGCAAGTTCATTTATTAGCATTAGTTGTGTGATTGGGGCGCAGTCGGGAGGCGCACCTGTTTGTATAGCTAATGGTATCGTTAATAAAATGAGTTATATTTCACATAAAACCAATTCTTTTGAATTTGAAACTTTTGGATCACTTTTGTTATTCGGTTTTTGAATTTCGGGACTCAATCCTCTGATTGCATCCAATGAGACAAACATTGCGTCGACGCACTCCTCGCAAAGCACTCGACCCTAACTTTGCGTTGAAGTGAATCTCTGTTTCAGTTCAGTGTTAGAGACTATCGGTGTGAGAGTCCGTTCTCTCCGTTCAAAAGTTTTTTCACTGAATATTCTCAAACATTGAACACAAACTTCATTACAATTGTTTTAATGACAGACAACATTAAATGTGAATCAATTCATATAATGAAGTGTTGTTCTCACTCACAATCATCTGTTGAAATCTCAATTATATTTGAACCCACTCACAAAAGTGTTAATTTCGTTGGAATTTATTACAATTAAATTCTCTCTTCTTATTCCACTAAATTATTTAACACATATTTGTGAATATTTTTCATTTCAAAAATCAAATAATACTTTTGATTCGGAATTCCCAAAGTTTTAAGTGTCGGCAAAAAAAGTTGAAATTTGTCCAAAAACTTATTCATTTGGAACTCAATTTTTAATTGGAATGAATTGTTTTAAAATATAAAATCTCTTAAATGGATTTTTATAATATGTGACAAACTTTTGCAATATTTTATACATCTATTGATTGACATTAATATAACGACAAAAATAATCGACGAAAAATGATTTGCATTTTCACACTAATGGAGTTATTAGTGATTTTCGTGCAAATAATTATTTGCAATTCCGTAGCATTAGAGCAGAAACTACTGGAAAACAATCAGAATATGAGAACTCAATTCGAGCCCGGATTAAGTGATATGAAGACATCCTCGTCCCAGAAGACAGAGGGTAAGAATTGTCACCAAAACTCATTTGCCTCTCAGTTCGGTTCACTTAATTGTGAAATAGATTTTTCACTGCATTTCTCTATAATTTAGTGGAAAAGTTGCCAAAAACTGATAAATTATTCTCTAATTAATGTAATGTATCACAAAATTCTTGTGCCTTTCGTTTGAAGGCAACAAAAATATTTTTAATTAAAGAATAGCTCTCACAATGACTTTAAGCAAACATTTTTCATTTGAATTGCCATTAATTATATGAAAAATGCATTTTAAAAACTAAATGAATATTTATAACAACGATATGCCAGCGATGTCTCCGTCCGTCACAAAACTAACAAAACAAACGATAGACAAAAACTTTTATTTTTATTCAGTTATCCAAGCTTGGCGACTTCAGGGGATCAGGGGTGATTTATTCGCAAATTATGTCATAAAACCTAGGAGGGATCAGGGAGGGAAAATTTGGCCGCCATTTCGGCCATTTTATTACTAAACCCAATTTAAATCCAGTTGAATTATCTAAATTTTATTTTAATCCAGTTCGGCTTCCTTTATGATTTTTCAGATTTTTTGCCGACAGTGGACCTTTTTTGGGGATCCCTGTTTTTATTTTATCTTCAAATAGAGAATAGTATCAGAAAAATAAAAACACTCTTTCATTGCACTTTGAATACTGAATTTTCTAATTTAAATTATCTTGTTTAATGTCATAATTGGCTATATTTTGAGACAGGAAAAATTACTATAATGGAAAAGTGGTACACTATGGAAATTAATTGATAGATAATTGTTTTATTTTAGACTCTTCTGTCACCAAAAATTCATTTATATTTAATGAACTTTTGCTATAATATTGAGAAGTTTCACAATATTTCCATTTATGAAATTAAAACATTAGTTTATGAAATAATCTATCATTTATTTGAATGAATTCATGCATTTTATTATTCATTGTTTTCAATTAATTAACAAATATTTTTTAATTGAAACCATATTTTTATGATTTTAATTGTGTCTCTCATTTGTGTCTCATATCTATTTCAACGAATTAATTAATGAATTTTTCAGTACATTTGTGATAAAGTAATGTTCTCGGGTTATATCCTACGAGCAATGACTGCCAACTCTGTAATCAAGGCCTCAATAAAGTGATTCCTACAAAAAGACAAAAGAATCCAGGAGAGAGAGAGAGAGAGAGAGAGAGAGAAATTCGATCCGAAAATTGTATGTCTTAGTCGTAATTTCCAATAGTTTTGATGGTTTACTTTCGTCCGATGCCTCAAATGTTAACTTTTATTTGATTTGTATTATATTTGATGCGAACCTTAGTTTCAATAAGTTTTGTCCAATGATTTGCGATTTAGATCTGGTTTTCTCAGTAATACAATAATGCATTGATGACAATGATTCACGTCTACAGGATATTGGTTAGGAAGACGACTCTTTACTCCGGATATTTGCAAAAAGAATCGGTTAGACTCTAAGGCAATGCTGAACAGAATAGTAGTAAATCTTCGGTTTTAGTTTCTGTCCAAACCGTCAGTGCCCACTGAATGCCTCTATTGGAAGGCATTCCATTGAAATAAGTTGGTATTAGATGTAAATCGATTGCTCGAACCTATCGCACCCCTTCTCATAGACTGTGCAAAGAAATGCGACGGCCATTAATCTTATGTCCACTATTTATCCATTGGTCAGACCTGAATCGTTGCCTATTTTGTCAATATTGATATCAGTGTCAGGTATTGCCAGAACGGCTTTCGAACTTCTTTTCTCGGAAAACTTTTTATCGAAGCACACCATTCATGATATTCATGCCGTTGGTTTTACCTCTGTTTCTGGTACTGACTATTCGTTTCTCTATCATTAATATCGCATATGTTGTGCTCTACTCTCTATTACTTTCTGTTCATACACTCCCTTCTAGTGTCGAAGAACAGTCGGCAAAACATATTCTGACCAAAACATTCGTTCATTATTTGTATAGCCTGTGTGCAGTCGATTCCATTTAGAAATTATTTCATAACTGATAAAAATAATTTCATATTATTTTCGTTTCGATGTAAAACCTGACTATCATTTCATAAGTCAGTCAAAAAACACTTCATGTGCTTTGAGTTTAATTTTAGAACCAATTTATGGTTTTGTTGAGGGAAGAGATTCTTAGAGAAATTCAAGAATATTTAAACGACTTCAGTGTTTATCTTATGAGCTCATTAGTGTTTATTCTGATGAGTTTAAAATAATAGTAAGGATTAAAAATAATTTAAACAAACTTAAATTGAGAGCCAACTGTTTGTAAGCAAAATGTCAAACAAAAAATGTTTTAAGGTCTGAGTGTTGTGAGTATTCAATACATTTGAGTCTATTATACAAAGCGCTAAAAGTTGTTCCAAACCAACAAAAAATCGATATAAACCTGGAATTTATGGTCAAATAATTTATATTCAATAAATAATTTATTGCAGAATATATTGTTTATCGCATTTCATAGGGTATTGTAATGCAGCGCAAGAAAAAAATACACAAAATGAAAGTTATTCGGAGCAAAAGCAATATTATATAACGAAAACAATATTTTATACTTACTGTTCAGGGCTTTGTGTTGTTAGCCCAGGTTAGTAGCAAATTGTTATATAGTTTTCAGTTATCATAACTCTGTGCACTCGCACTATAAATAGTGACCGCTTTCTACCATTTGCTGCACTCAAACACAATAGACTGACCGCTGGGTTCGACACTTCTGGCTATTGCAGACAATGCTGGCGTTCCCCTCACCAGACATTGCAAACACATTTCTGCCAAATATTTCATTATTTGTAAACTTTTTGAATCTCGAAATCATATTTCAATAGATATTTAACGACAAAATTAAATGATTTCATTCAAAGAGAAACCTTTTGAGCAAAACTTCAAAATTTTAAAAATAGTTCAGAAATTATTATAAATGAGTTGTAATTATTTTAATGCTCTTTAAAAAATGTCTTTATTTAAATTTGACGTTTTGGGGGCTTTAATTTCTTATTAATTATTATAATTATAATTTATATAAATCTATTTTTTTGTAAAACTACTTCAAGTTATTTCGATTTTGAGTTCATATAAGTGGAAGTTATGGATAAGACATGTTTGGTCACAATGGGAAGGGTTCAAAGAACTTATATTTGGTGTTCCAAGATTTGTGTATGGAATCCATTGGAGGGGTCAATCTATTGTGGACAACAAACTGCCGAATGATATTCTGTGTTCATATAATCTGGTGATTTCTGTACGGCTAAGCCTACTGTTGGCCCACTTCTTGGTGCTGACCAATTCTGCAGTTGACTGGATTGATAGACCGGTGCACTCGACTCTAGCATTGATTGCAAACTGCATTTCATACATCGATCTTATTTCCATTGGGAGTATTGTGTAGTAATCGCGTTGTAAAAGAGGTATAGAATTGTAGGCAATTTCCCTGAAGAAAGACTACCCTTTCTATACAAATGAAGACTTGCCTTAAGTCTATTGTTAGCTAAAGGCTTACCTCATGAGAAGACTGGCAAAACATAAAAGAAGTACTGAACTATTCATTTGGCTTTTTATGTAAAAATCCGTCTCTAAATTGCATCAAGCAATGAGTCCGAATATTCTGTGCACCAATTATTTGTGAATAAACATTACTTAATGTAATGAAAGCAAAAGCAAATGACAGACCACTTCAAGACATTCCAATGCATTGACTGTGAAAACTGATAATTGAGAAGAAAAATCGAGAAAAAAGTTGTCACAAAATTTCAGATCTAAAAAATAATTGAGTTTCAAATTAAATGCATTCTTTCGGAAACTTTTTTGTTCTTATATTTTGAAATTTCGAGTTTGAAAGCAAACAAAGGCTGAGCTAAGGCTGAGTTAATCTTCTCTTCTTCACAGAGTATATAACATTTATAATAGATCGAGTAATTCAGTGACATTCAGTTTATTACAATTCAAATTATGTTTGGAGTAGTTATTGGAGAGAAAATTTTCCCCGAAGAATAATTGCCACTTTGACTGTGTTTTAGATCATCTATTTTTTGGTTCTCTTCATCCTCTCTTTGGTCTACTCTCCAGTGTTGCTAATACGGGTTCTGGCCTTTCCTGTTAATCCCTTCAGTTGATATCTCTAATAGTAAAGCCATTTATTAAATTCCCAGCACTGGATAGCAGTCATCAGGAGCTCAACTCGAGTTAGTATTAATGTAAAGCAAAGAAATGGTTGTTTGGCTGATGATAGTAGAGCGAGAATACATTGGTGTGGAAGAGCGCACAACTGAGACAGTGTGGAGGATGGCATCATCGGTCCCGATTGAATCCCAATCCCAAACGCAATCCCAGTCCTGGTTGTGTTGTGAAACTGCATTACGTGTTTGTGAGTAAGTGTGGATTTGGCCACAACTGCCAGCACTACCACCAGAACTACTAAAACTACTTCAATATATATTTCCTCAATAATTGCATTCAATCTGCTATAGAGTATTACCACTCTATTGAAACTACAATTGTATAGATATATAGATATATATTCTGTATATAAAATGATTTTCACTTCAATAGCTGCTCATTACCGACAAATACAACGGACTCTTATTTGACGCCAATTGCAAACCACTGGAAAACTGTATTAATAGTAACAGACGAAAAAAATTATTGTCTATTTTTATTGTGAATCTAACTCTCGACTAATACCAACATTACATCCAATAATCTCTTTCTCTAGTTTTTTCTTTTAATCCTATTTTCAGTTTTCAATTTCGAGTTTTTAATCAACTTTAAGCTCTTTTTTATTAGTCATTTGAATGGTTGCGACAAATATTTGATTTGAGGTTTAAATTCAAACTTCTGCCTAAAACATTAGATAATCGATATTAATGTGCCTTGCTCACTCTGCTAATGTAATTATAAGAGTGTTGTTTTAGTGCATAAAATGAATATTTTATCGAGGGAAAAGCAACTAAAAGACTTACTCCGAGTATATTACTATAAAAACTGGTAGCGATAATAAATTTCTACAAAAGAAAAACAAACAAAAAAATCAATCGTAAAATCTTTTAGTGTTTTCTTTACTTAGTTTTTTCGCCACTAATATAAAGTATAGCGAAAAATCCAGCGACGAATCAAATTGTTTTGACTTAAGCCGAGTCTTAAGATCAGAGATTGGCTTTTGTGATGTGACTCGACTGCCAGCGCTTTGCTTTCAATATTTATTATCACAGTTTCAGTTCTCTTAGATATGTGTCATCTGTATTGAC